>MDKI01085991.1:0-18185 GCA_005239505.1 Nicotiana paniculata | reverse complement strand
TACCTTACATTTAAATTGGAAGAAACTAAATTTATATATATATAAATCTCCTTCTATTTAAACGTATGAACAAATCTTGTATTCTAAGATTGTGAATATTTTTGTAGTTTTTAATTTTCTTAATAAAACCTATGAAGAGTAAGATAAAAATTTAAAGTATTAAGGTTAGACCTAAAAAAAAAATATATATATATTTACATAAAAAATAGAACAGAATTTGGGTGTGGTCAAAAATTAGTTGTTCACAACTACGACTCAAACTTAACTCTGGGTGGTACTTGGATCTGCACAAGAAGTGCAGAGTATAGTATCAGTACAACCGACCCCATGTACTGAGTTAGTGCCGAGCCTAACCTCGACGAAGTAATGACGAGGCTACGACTGGGCGTTCATAATATAACTTGTAAGCAATGTATAATACATCAGGAAGGAAATAATAATAAACTAAATAAACAGTAACTTGTAACAGTTAATAAAACAACTCGGTTAACTTTTTCAGATATCAACTATAATCAATCCTCCTCAAAATTTCCATGTTTCAATTTAAATCACAGTAAAATCAGAGTACGAAAACATTTAAATAAAACAGGGAGTTTTCAAATCTTTATTTTTTTCAAAACCAGTAAAACATGAATATTCTCCCTTATTGCTCCTTGTTGCGGCGTGCAACCCGATCCCACATGTCCACCCTTATCACTCCTTGTTGCTGCGTGCAACCCGCTCCCACCAGACAATCACATCACTTTATTTATAAATTTCTTTACAATTCAGGTCAAAGTCTTTTACAATATTTTTGTCTCAACAATTGTAAGTAGAAACTGTACTATTCAGAAGCTTCACAAATTTACATTACACGGCGATATCCACCAAATTGTATCCTAAAATATTGTCAACCAGTCCAACCATTTTCGCATCACAATGAATCCAAAAAGATAATCAATACTTCCGACCAAGTGAACCAACTTCTAACAAACCAATAAGCATAACAAGTATACATGGAGGCATCAATGATCATTGAACAATTAATTCAGAGATCAAATAAATTAGAAACGGGGAATAGATCATCTTAAACAGATAATTTGGTGGTGCATAGATACTCGTCACCTCACCTATCCACCACACACATGGATTTTCACAAAACATTTAAGTTGGAGATTCCTATTCCCTCAAGTCAATGTTAACCAAACACTTACCTCAATCTCACAAGAAAATCACTGTTCAAACACAGCTTTTCGCTTAGATTTGGCCTCCAACACACTCGTATCTCATCATAATTAGTTTAATATCATCAATTATTGCTAAAGGAATCAACTTTAATGAAAATTTATGATTTTCCTAAGTTTTCCCAAAAATCTTCCAATTCCACCATGAAAACTCTAGATTCTAGGTTTAAATCTTGTAAAAAATTGTTAGAGATTGAAAGGAATTAATTAAAAATCACTTACCAATGTTTTGCAGAAGTTTGGATCTTTGAAAAATCACCTATGGAGGTTTAGGGTTTGAGAGAATTGAAAAATGGGAGAAAAATCCCGTCTAAAATCTGTTTTAACAGGCTGCAGTTATCGCATTTGCAATCAGGGGTTCGCAATTGCAAACCCTTCGAATTTTAGCAGCCATCGCATTTGCGATATAATTCTCGCATTTGCGACATATGGGGACTTCGCAATTGCGGCCAAAATCTCGCATTTGCGAGATCTGAGGCTGGCCCAAGTCTTCGCATTTGCGAAGCCTGATCTCGCATTTGCGAGTTCAGAGGCCTGCCAACACCAGATATCAGTTGTGCAATTTTTTGTAAGTCTAAACACTCTGTAGCCTACCCAAAACGCACCCGAGCCCTCGTGGCTCCAAGCCAAACATGCGTGCAAGTCTAAAAACATCATACGGACTTGCCGTGCAATCAAATCATCAAAATAACATCAAAAACTACGAATTTAACCTCAAAACTCACGATTTTCTCAAGAACACTCAATTTTTCTAACTTTTCAACCGGACGTCCGAATCACGTCAAATCAACTCCGATTCTCACCAAATTTCACAGATAAGACTTAAACCTCATAACAAACTTGTATCGGGCTCCGGAACCAAAATACGGGACCGTTACCAACGATTTCACACATTAGTTCATTTCTTTATTTCCTTAATAATCCAGTAAAACAATTTTCTTCATAAATTGATTTCTAAGGCTAGGGACCTCGGAATTCAATTCCGGG
This sequence comes from Nicotiana paniculata, assembly GCA_005239505.1. Lineage (NCBI taxonomy): Eukaryota > Viridiplantae > Streptophyta > Magnoliopsida > Solanales > Solanaceae > Nicotiana > Nicotiana paniculata. The sequence continues at coordinate 15,975 of MDKI01085991.1, read as the reverse complement.
CATACGCCCAACTCCCATATTTTAATGCGGATCTCCCGAGATCATTGGAACACAGATCTGGGTCCGTTTACTCAAAATGTCGACCAAAGTCAACTAAAAATTAAATTTTTCACTTTAAAAATTATTACTTCTCATATTTTCACATAAAGGCTTTCCGGTTTTATGCCCGGACTGTGCATACAAATCGAGATAAATAAAATTGATCTTTTAAGGATAATGAGCCTGGAATGGGGTCTTAATTCTTAATGATCATCATCATTATCTTTATCTCTAAAACAAACGTTCGTCCTCAAGCGGACATAGAAAATTACCTAAACTGGCAAACAAATGGGATATCTAGTCTGCATGCCCGACTCGGACACCCAAGTAGCTGCCTCAACAGGCTGACCTTTCCCCTACACTCGAACCGAAGGATAACTCTTTGATCTCAGCTAATGAACCTGCCGGTCTAAAATGGCTACCGGCTCCTCCTCATAAGTCAAATCTTTGTCCAATTCGACAGAGCTGAAATCTAACACGTGGGATGGGTCACCATGATATTTTCGAAGCATAGACCCATGGAATAACAGATGAACTGAGGATAATCCTGGAGGCATCGCAAGTCTATAAGCTACCTCCCCCACTCTCTCAAGAATCTCAAATGGCCCGATATACCTAGGGTTCAACTTGCCCTTCTTCCCAAATCTCATAACACCCTTCATGGGTGATATCCAAAGTAGTACCCTTTCTCCAACCATGAATGCCACATCACGAAATTTACGGTCGGCATAACTCTTTTGCTGGACTGAGCTGCACAAAGTCGATCTTGTATAACCTTGACCTTATCTAAGGGCCTCTTGAACTAAGTCTGTACCCAATAACCGAGCTTCTCACGGCTCAAACCATCCAACTGGCGATCTACATTGTCTACCATATAATGCCTCATACGGAGCCATCTAAATGCTCGACCGGTAGATATTATTGTAGGCAAACTCCGCTAACGGCAAGAACTGATCCCAAGAACCTCCAAAATCAATAACACAAGCGCGGAGCATATCCTCCAAGATCTGAATAGTACGCTCGAACTGCCCGTCTGTCTGAGGATGGAATGCTGTGCTCAACTCAACTCGTGTACCCAACTCACGTTGAACTGCCCTCCAAAAGTGCAAGGTAAACTGCGTACCTCGATCAGAAATGATAGACACGTGCACACCGTGAAGGCGAAAAATCTCTCGAATATATATCTCTGCCAACCGCTCTGAAGTGTAAGTACTTTCCACTGGAATGAAATGTGCTGATTTAGTCAGCCTATCCACAATAACCCAAACAGCGTCGAACTTCCTCTGAGTTCGTGGGAGTCCAACAACAAAGTCCATAGTGATACGCTCCCACTTCCACTCAGGAATCTCTATTTACTAAAGCAAACCACCGGGTCTCTGATGCTCATACTTTAACTGTTGACAATTTAAGCAATGAGCCACATAAGTAACGATATCCTTCTTCATTCTTCGCCACCAATAATGCTGCTGCAAGTCCTAGTACATCTTGACAGCTCTCGGGTGAATAGAATACTTAGAACTGTGAGCTTCCTCAAGGATCAACTCATGTATCCCATCTACATTAGGCACACATATACGACCCTGCATCCTCAAAAAACCTTCATCTCCAACTGTAACCTTCTTGGCACCACCGTGCCAAACGGTGTCCCTAAGGACCATTAAATGCGGGTCATCATCCTGTCGATCTTTGATACGGTCAAATAAGGAAGACCGAGCAATTGTACAAGCTAAAACATGGCTGGGAGAAATGTCCAACCTCACGAACTGATTAGCCAACGTTTGAATATCTGAAGCTAATGGCCTCTCACCGATTGGAATAAATTCAAGGCTGCCTATACTTACTGCCTTTCTACTCAATGCATCGGCCACCACATTGGCCTTTCCCGGATGATACAATATAGCAATGTCATAATCTTTCAATAACTCTAACCATATCCTCTGTCTCAAATTAAGATCCTTTTGCTTGAACAAATACTGAAGGATAAGATGATCTGTGTAAACCTCACATGGCACGCCATAAAGATAGTGCCTCCAAATCTTCAACGCGTGAACAATGGCGGCCAACTCTAAGTCATGGACAGGATAATTCTTCTCATGAATATTTAACTGCCAAGAGGCATATGCTATCACCCTGTCCTCCTACATTAATTCTGCTCCCAACCCAACACGGGAGGAATCATAATATACCGTGAAAGATCCTGAACCTAATGGTAACACCAACACTGGTGTTGAAGTCAAGGCCCTCTTGAGCTTCTGAAATCTTGCCTCACACTCGTCCGACCATTTAAATGGGGCACCTTTCTGAGTCAATCTCGTCATCGGGGCTGCTATAGATGAGAACCCCTCCACAAAATGACGACAGTATCCCGCCAAACTCAAGAAGCTCCTGGTTTCCGTGGCTGAAGTGGGTCTAGGCCAGTTCTTGACTGCCTCTACCTTCTTAGGATCTACCTGAATACCCTCTTCTAATTCGATATGGCCCAAGAAAGCTAATGAATCCAACCATAACTCACACTTTGAAAATTTTGCATACAACTGACTATCCCTCAAAGTTTGGAGCGCTATTCGGAGGTGCTGCTCATGCTCCTCCCGACTGCGGGAGTATATAAGAACATCATCAATGAACACAATTATGAAGGCATCCAGATAAGGCTTGAAAAATCGATTCATCAAGTCTATAAATGTTGTTGGGGCATTAGTCAAGCCAAAGGACATCACCAGAAATTCATAGTGCCCATACCTCGTCCGAAAGGCTATCTTAGGGATATCAGATGCCCTATTATTCAACTGATGGTAGCCTGGCCTCAAATCAATTTTCGAGAACACCCTAGCACTCTGAAGCTGATCAAATAAATCATCAATCCTCGACAATGGATATTTATTCTTGATAGTAACCTTATTCAACTGCCGGTAGTCTATACACATCCTCATTCATCCATCCTTCTTCTTTACGAACAAAATCGGCGCTCCCTAGGGCGAGATACTAGGTCTAATGAAGCCCTTATCAAGTAAGTCTTGCAACTGTTCTTTCAATTCTGGTGGGGCCATCCGGTATGGAGGAATAGAAATGGGCTGAGTGCACGGAGCCACATCAATGCAAAAATCAATATCTCTGTCGGGTGGCATCCCCTGCAAGTCTTCAAGAAACACCTCGGGAAACTCACCAACAATAGGCACTGACTCTATTGAAGAAACTTCAGCATTAGAATCACGAATATGAGCCAAATAAGCCAAACATCCCTTCTTAACCATGCGACGAGCCTTGGCATAAGAAATCTCTTTGCTGGGAGAATGACCAGGAGTCCCTTTCCATTCTAATCGAGGGAACCCTGGCAAGGCTCGTAACTGTCTTGGCGTGATAGTCCAAGATGGCACAATAAGGTGACAACCAATCCATGCCCAATATGACATCAAAATCGACCATGTCAAGAAGAAAAAGTACTACACTAGTTTCAAGACCCTCAATAACGACTACGCACGAACGATACACACGATCTACCATAATAGTATCCCCCACCGGCATAGACACATAAGTAGGGACACTCAAGGAATCACAGGGCATAACCAAGTAAGAGAAAAAATATGATGACACATAAGAATAAATAGACCCCGGATAAAAAAAAACTGAAGCATCTCTATTACAAACTGAAATGGTACCTGTGATAACGACATCGGAAGATTCCGCCTCAGGTCTGGTTGGAAATGCATATAATCAGGCTGGGCCCCACTACCTTGAACTACGTCTCTGGGAGGATCTCTGACAGGTGGACCTCCACCTCTAGTGGGCTAGCCTCCACCTCTAACATTCTGACCCCTACCTTTAACTACCTGACCCCTACCCCTGGTTGGCTGGGCAGGTGGTGCTGCAACTGGTGCCGGAACTATAACACGAGAATTCTGGTACTGAGGTTGATTACCCAAAAATTTCAGACAAGATCTCTGAATGTGCCCATACTCACCACATAACACCCATCTTGATACTGAGGCTGACCTTGACGAACCGGCTGACCAAGATAATAACTCTAAAGAGGAGGTGCTCTGATAGGGGCTGACTGGTCGGAATGAGGCAAATAAGTTCCACGACCACCTGAGGCATCATGGGACGTCTGAAGTGCTGAATTAAATGTCCTGGAAGAATGGCCTCTACCCTGAGTACCCCCGCCTCCAGATGAGGCACCGCTGAATCCACCGGAATGGCGAGGTCTCTTGTCTGATCCCCGACCTCCCATCCCGAGAACCGTCTCAATTCTCCTGGACACATTGTCCGCATCCTGAAATGAAATCTCAGTCCTTGTCTCCTTGGCCATCTGCAACCTGATGGGCTGGGCAAGGCCCTTAATAAATCTCCTAGCCCTCTCTTTCTCTATGGGCAATAAAAGAATAGCATGTCGAGACAAATCCACAAAAGGATTCTCATACTAGGTAACTGTCATGCCACCCTGCTGTAGACGCTCAAACTGATGACGCTTCTCTTTTCTAGTAGTAATAGGAAAAAATTTCTCCAAAAAGAGGTGAGAAAACTAATCCCAAGTCAAAGAAGGTGACCCAGCTGGTCTAGTCAACAAACAATCTCTCCACCATTTCTTGGCGGAACCAGTCATCTGAAACGCAGCGAAGTCGACTGCATTGGTATCCAAAATACCCATATTACGAAGAACCTCATGATAGTTGTCGAGATATTCCTGAGGATCCTCTGAAGTGGCACCGCTGAAACGAACATGGAATAAGTTGATAAACATTTCCAATCTCCATAAAGCATCGGGCATAGCTGCCCCCTCAACAAGCAGCGTTGTAGCAACTGGCTGAACTACCCCAACGAGATTGGCTACTGGGGTCTGAATCTGAGGAGTAGCAATCTGCTCAGGAGTGTGGGTAACAGAAGTCTGGACCCCTCATCCAGCCTGAGATACAGCTGTTGCCATGGGGTGTGCGCCAATCTGGGCTACACTCTCCACAAGGCCCACTAGTCGGACCAAAGCATCCTGAAGCACCGGGGTAGCAATAAACCCCTCTGGGACCTGAGCTGGTCCCGCAGGAATGGTCTGAGCTGGAACCCCCTCATCAACCTCTATCTGGGGTTCCACAGCTGGGGCTGCTACTTGAGCAGTGGGTTGTGCCCTGCCCTTGCCTCGGCCCCTGACGTGGCCTCGGCCTTTGCCCCTAATAGGATCTTCTACTGCTGCAGGACCTGATGGTTGGTCAGGGGAAGAAGAAGCACGTGTTCTCACCATCTACGAGAGAATAGAAGAGTTCAATCAGTAATTGAGATATCAAAGATCGCACGACAGAGTAGAAATAAAAATTGAGTTTGTTCCTAACTTCATAGCCTCTGAAAGATAAGTACAAACGTCAACGTACCGATCCTTCAGACTCTATTAAGCTTGTTCGTGAATTGTGAGACCTAGGCCACCTAGTGCTCTGATACCAACTTGTAATGACCCAAATTCCCAACCCACGAGATCGTGATGGCGCCTAACACAATACTTTCTAGGCAAGCCAATGTTAGAAATTTACTAACCATTTCCTTTAAAAGTTTACTTAGCACAATAGAACAATCTTAAAATAAAAATAACTAAATCTGATGCTTTCCATTAAATGGATTCATGAATAATATTCGAAATAATAAAACAAACCACGAACTAATACCAATTATATAACTACCCAGGGTATGGTGTCATAATTCACGAACTACTAGTGAATACTACAAGTATTTGGCTGAAGAAAAATGTCTTTGTTTTGAATGAAATAAAACAACAACTAAATAGTGTAGAGAAGACTCCAGGAGTCTGCGAACACCAGCAGATCTACCTCGTGTCTCCGTGAAAATGCGCAGCTACGAGTCGAACTTAACTCTGGCCGGTAACTGAAAATGCACAAGAAGTGCAGAGTGCAATATTAGTACAACCGATCCCATGTACTGAGTAAGTGTCGAGCCTAACCTCGACGAAGTAGTGACGAGGCTACGGCGGGGAATTCATAATATAACCTGTAAGCAATGTATAATACATCAGGAAGGAAATAATAATAAACTAAATAAACAGTAACTTGCAATAGTTAATAAATTAACTCAGTTAAATTTTCCAGATATCAGCTATAACCAATCCTCCTCAAAATTTCCAAGTTTCAATTTAAATCACAGTAAAATAAGAGTATGAAAACCTTTAAATAAAACAGGGAGTTTTCAAATCTTTATTTTTTTCAAAACCAATAAAACATGAATATTCTCCCTTATCGGTCCTTGTTGCGGCGCGCAACCCGCTCCCACCTGTCCTCCCTTATTGCTCCTCCCTATATATATCACCCTTATTTCTCCTGTTGCGACGTGCAACCCGATCCCACCTTTCCACCTTTATCACTCCTTGTTGCGGCGTGCAACCCGCTCCCACCTGTCCTCCCTTATTGCTCCTCCCTATATATATCACCCTTATTTCTCCTGTTGCGACGTGCAACCCGATCCCACCTTTCCACCTTTATCACTCCTTGTTGCGGCGTGCAACCCGCTCCCACCAGACAATCACATCACTTTATTTATAAAAAAAATTCACAATTCAGGTCAAAACCTTTCACAATATTTTTGTCTCAACAATTTTAAACAGAAACTGTACTATTCAGAAGCTTCACAAATTTGCATTACACAGTGAAATCAACCAAATTATATCCTAAAATACTGTCAACCAGTCCAACCATTTTTGCATCACAATGAATCCGAAAGATAATCAATACTTCCGACCAAGTGAACTAACTTCTAACAAACCAATAAGCAGAACAAGTATACATGGAGGCATCAATGATCATGGAACAATTAAGCCAGGGATCAAATAAACTGGAAACGGGGAAGGTATCATGTTAGACAGATAATTTGGTGGTGCATAGATACTCGTCACCTCACCTATACACCACACACATGGATTTTCACATAGCATTTAAGTTGGGAATTCATATTCCCTCAAGTCAATGTTAAACCAAACACTTACCTCAATCTCACAAGCAAATCACTGTTCAAGCACAACTTTTCCCTTAGATTTGGCCTCCAACACACTCGTATATAATCATAATTAGTTTAATATCATCAATTATTGCTAAAGAAATCAACTTTAATGAAAATTTATGATTTTCCTAAATTTTCCCAAAAATCCCCCTATTCCACCATGAAAACTCTAGATTCTAGATTTAAATCTTGTAAAAAGTTGTTAGAGATTGAAAGGAATTAGTTAGAAATCACTTACTAATGTTTTGGAGCAGTTTGGTTCTTTGGAAAATCGTCTATGGAGGTTTAGGGTTTGAGAAAATTGAAAAAATGGGTGAAAAATCCCGTCTAAAATCTGTTTTAACAGGATGAGGTTATCGCATTTGCAATTGCGAACCCTTCGAATTTTAGTGGCCATCGCATTTGCAATAAAAATGTCGCATTTGCGACATATGGGGACTTCGCAATTGCGTCCGGAATCTCGCATTTGCGAGATCTGAGGCTGGACCAAGTCTTCGCATTTGCGAAGCCTGATCTCGCATTTGCGAGATTAGAGGCCTGCCAACACCAGATATCAGCTGTGCAATTTTTTCTAAGTCTAAACGCTCTATAGCTTACGCAAAACTCACCCGAGCCTTCGGGGCTCCAAATCAAACATGCACACAAGTCTAAAAACATCATACGGATTTTTTGGTGCGATAAAATCATCAAAATAACATCAAAAACTACGAGTTTAACCTCAAAACTCATGATTTTTTCAAGAACACTCAATTTTTCTAACTTTTCAACCGGACGTCCGAATCACGTCAAATCAACTTCGATTATCACCAAATTTCATAGATAAGACTTAAACCTCATAAAAACTTGTGTCGGGCTCCGGAACCAAAGTATGGTCTCGATACCAATGATTTCACACATTAGTTCATTTCTTTATTTCCTTAATAATCCATCAAGATAATTTTCTTCAAAAATTGATTTCTTAGTCTAGGGACCTTGGAATTCAATTCCGGGCATACACCCAAGTCCTATATTTTACTGCGGACCTCCCGAGATTGTCATAACACAGATCCGAGTCCATTTACTCAAAATATTGACCAAAAGTCAACTAAAAGTCAAATTTTTCACTTTAAAAATTATTACTTCTCATATTTTCATATAGAGGCTTTCTGGTTTTACGCCTGGACTGTGCACGCAACTCGAGGTAAATAAACTTAATCTTTTTAAGGCTAATGAGCCTGGAATAAGGTCTTAATTTATGAGATGACCCTTTGGATCATCACACTACTTCCTTGTGGCACAAGGGGAAGTACTATCAATATTAATTCCTATGTGTTGCAGGTATTCTCGGCAAGGCAGCCTGTTATGGAGGCATTTCCAAAAGAAATATTTTATTTTTCTTGGAAAGTGTAAGTTCCAAATCCACATGAAGTCATATTGTGGAGCATGTGTGTTGTTGGTAATACTAAAATAAGATTTTTTGGTGAAACATCCATTGTTATTGAGGTTCCAGATTGGTGTGTCATTGTTGCCAATCTTTAAAGGTAGTGGAATTTGATCAATTTTGGTCCTAATATCCCTAGGTATATCAAAGGAAATTTTTGAGAGGTCCCACTAACCATCGAAATGGATATCTTTTACCTTGGTGTTGTCCTCTTTTCTACCGAAGGGCCTTCTATACAATGTCTTATGGTGGAAAGTCTGGGATCCATTTTGATGACCAAATGTTAAGATTCAAATTTTGCTAGGTTGCCATGTGATTCTTTTTGAACAAATCGTCCATCCTTTGAGGATACTCTTCCAAATGAAGGAGGTGTTAACTTTTGACTTATTGTCATATTTAAAGATAAAAATCTTGGATCATGTAGTTGTGGGATTGTGAGAAGCCTCCAAGCTAGATTGCTTAGTGTAGTCATATTTTTGGTGTTGGCTGTTTCTAGCCCAAGCCCACCTTCTTCTTTAATTTTGGTGATATTTTTCCAGCTTATTTATTGGACCTTTTTGGTTTTATTTGTGGAGCCTCGGATAAAGATACGCTGGATACGGTCGATTTGTTTGAGAATTTTAATAGGAAGATGAGCGTATTGCATGGCATGACTCGGAATTGAGTTAAGTGTGGAGATTGCTAGAGTTGGTCTGCCATCTATATCGAGAAAGTTGTCTTTTCAAGTGGTCTGTCTACTTTTCATGTTATCAATTATGAATTGATAGTTAGTTGGTTTTGGATGTTTGTGTAGGATTGGAAATCTTATATATTTCCCAAAGGTGTTACTTACTTGATGTTGAATTTGCTTGCAACAATTTTGGCAATATTAGGTTGGCAATTTTTTGATAGAAGGATCTTGGATTTTTGGAGGTTAATATTTTGGTCCGATAGTTTACAAAATAGGGAGAGGCTGTTTTTTATGGAGTTGCAAGGTTTCTCATTCGCCCTAACCACTAATGTAAGATCGTCCGCAAAAAATAAGTGAGATATGCCAGGATCTCGTGGGCTAAGGTGCATGGGGTCCCATTGATAAATGTCTACTTGATGGGATATGAGTCGCGAGAAAATTTCCATACAGAGTATGAAGATGTAGGGGGGAGGGGGCACCCTTGTCTAATACCTATGCTAGGGCTGAAGAATTCAGTCGTGGTACCATTGATTAAGATTAAATATTGCTTGTGCAGATGCAGTGAATGATTAGTTTGGAGATAGATGGAGGAAAATTGAAGTACTTGCGGGTACAATAAATGAATGACAATTCAAGCGTATTGAATGCCTTTTGTAAATCAAGTTTTAGGATTATATTGGCATTTTCCACTTTCATGTTTCTAAAATTATTGATTATTCCTGGATGATGATTGCATTGTCGCTAGTTCTCATTTCTTTTAGAAGCTAGCTTGGAATGGGCTAATGATGTCATTGAGAAAAGGTTTTTAATCTATTAGCATTATTTTAGTGATAACTTTATAGATCGTATTGCAAAGGCCGATCGGACGAAAATGTTTTAGGTTATTAGCATTATGAATTTTTGGTATAAGGAAAATGTAGGTATTATTAATACCTATTGGAAAGGTTTTGGTGTTGAACACTTAAAGACAAAAATTGATAACAGATGGGCCAACGATATTCGAATATTTTTGGTAGAAAAAGGAGTGTACTATCGGGCCCTAGTGCCTTAAAATGTTTGAAGGAGAATATGGTATTTACTACTTCAAACGGCAGTATAGGGTTGTCCAAGGATGGGAGATCATTTTTGTGAAGCTTGTGGGATCTTGGCGAATACTTTGCCAATCAGTATTTTGGTGAGAGGTTGTGAATACAATGCGAAAATATTAATAGGTATGTTGAAGAATTGCAAAGGGGTCATTGATCCAGTCCCTCGCTTCATTTTTGAACGTGATTTTGTTTTTTTTATTTTTTGCTAGAAGCCATAAAGTGGAAGAATTTAGTATTTGCATCTCCACTTTGAATCCAAGAGATTCTAGCTCTAAGTTTTCAGTAGTCGTCTTTTATTTTGAGGTAGTTATTGTATTCTGCTTGTAAGGATTGTTCCAAGTGTTGAAGGAAGTCACTGTTAGGGTAATGCTCAGATTCTTGAATTCGTTTAAGCCTAGCTAGGATTCTTCTTTTCTTTTTAAAGATGTCTCCAAAGACTTTGTTCTTCCTGGTTCTCACATTTCCTAGAAAGGTGTTGAATGTTTGGTGGTAGTTAGACCCTTTCCAACTATCCCTCACAAGGTTACTGAAATCTGGATGTCTACACCCAAAAATGTTTCTAGTCTAAAGGGTTTTTGAAGGGAAATGTTAGTTTTAGGGATTATTTGAAGGAGTAAGGGATTATGATCAGAGTGCATTTTTGGTAGATGAGTCACTGTTGCATTTGGAAAGTAACTAAACCAATCGCTATTGGAAAATATTTTATCTAGTCTCTCCATAATAAGTTCCTTATTTTTCCTCCTATGATTCGACCAAGTAAATTTGCATCTCTTGAATCCTAAATCAATAAGATTACATTTATTTATACAGTCCCAAAGGTACTTAGCACGATTTTTATTGACACGGTTACCACCTAATTATTCATTTGAAGTTAATACATCCCCGCCTACAAGCCAAGGGCCTTTATAGTTAGCATGCATATCAACTAAGTTGTTCCAAAGATGATTTCTACAGTTAATATTAGTGTTAGCATAAATGGAGCTAAATAATCAAGATTTGTGAGTAGAAATTACCTCAATGGTAGCACTAACTTCTTGGCTTCTACAGACAAAGCTATGAACATTAACAAGTGTGTGATCCTAGATAATGACAATACCACCAGATTGGCCTTCAGCTGGAATTTCAGTCATGTTAGAAAAATCATATGGGTTTAGAAGGGGCATGTAGTTATCCATTCTAGTTTCCAAGAGTGTGACCATGCAAGGGCAATGGGTGTCGACCATTTTCCTAAAATTTAATCTAAAGTTCTCATTGTTTCCACAATGAATATTCCATATGATAAAAGAGATAGCCCTATTCATGTTGATGTTCCAGTTGTGTAGATCCCTATTCTCCAGCCTCTTGGTGCATGCACTGGTTCCTTCGCTGAAAGGGAACCAAGATCATTGCATGTTGCCCTACTGCTGATTCTGCTGGTGGTCTTATGTCCATTATGCACATGTAAAATGCCATAAGAAAATTGACAATTTGCCTCTGTTCTTGCATCTCCATGAAGAGAAAGATTCTTTCCTCGTCGAGATTTGAATCTTCGTTTATCGATTTTGGTATTAAGTTGATGGGTTCCACTGCCTCCTCCATCATTTCCTCCTAGTGTGCCATATTTGTGTGTGCATGTGGCTGTGGTGGGCCCTGATGAGCCATTGGTGGTGCATGTTGAGCATTGTGAGTCAGTTGTTTGGTTTGCATGCGCACCCCAGAGTGTGAATATTGGATTGATGCTTGTTATAATCTCCTGAGTGAAGAATGGTAGTTATGTCACTAGGTTTAGGTTTTGGATCGGGACAAAGTGTGGTGGCATACTCCACTCTCCCATCATCATCTGAGTAACATTGGGTGTTACATTTGGGACTATGGGTTGGAGAACGTTGTTTAGCCAACCATGGTTCATGTAGTTTTTCAATGCCATACAAATGCCCTCCGAGAATAGTTGAGCGAGACAGTGGGTGTATTGCAATACAACCACTGTCTCTCTTCTATTCAACATGATGTTCAAGGAGATGACATGGCCCATCAGTCCCAACTCTATCCAAGATAGAGGTTGATGGTTCTCCGGTAGTTGAGGTTGAGAAAATATTGTGGGAGTGTTCATGATCTGGGACTGTGGAGGTGTTTGGTTTTCCATGATTTATGCTCGATGTTGCCTTAGAATTTGGATAAGACGATAGCGTCTTCTGGTAGAAATTGGTATTCTTGGCATTGTTTGATGTGGAGGATATTTTTATAGGTGGTAATAAAACATTGTTGGTCCCCTGAATATTCACTGGATGTTCCTAAATGATTGTGGGTTCTATTTGCATGTCATTTGAGAGGGATAACATGAGTGATTTATTGAGGATGAGTGCATATTAGTTTTGGGATACGTGTTCCTTGGCATTGGCCATTTTGTTAGTAGAAAGCTGCTGGCATGACATGTCTTTTATGTCATTAGTGGAATGCAAGGAGTAATTATGGAGATTAGTTGAGTGAATTGGGTTAGTGTCATGATTATTATCATGGAGGTGAATTTGTTAATTACTACCGCTTAATACGTTGTTGTCATAGTGCATGCAAGTAGATGAGTTACTGTTAGTGGTGGACACGTGTTCCTTTTATGTGTCTGCTTTGTGAGACTCATTGGTTATGAAATAATTTTCTTTTATTTTTCCAGTCGACTGGTTGGTGATATTTTCCAAAATCATGTCCTGTTCCATTAGAGCCGAAAAGTGATTTTTTGTCTGGATATATATTTTTTGTCTATGAGTATTCCCTAGTTATAGGTGTTTTACCTATTCCATTTTCAACCAATGGGTGGTGTTTTTGACGAGTTTTGTAGTTTAGTTTTTGAGAGCTAAGAAACTTACCTGTAATGGCATCAAAGATGTTGACATCAATACCTACTGCTTGTGGTGCTTCTGAGTTCTTATTTTTTGGTGCCTTTTTCTTCCCTTTGTGGAATGTAACAGTTTTCCATTCTCCATTTTCGTTAGATGGTCGATCTTGTATCAGTCCACCGTGCTCCTTGTCACCCTTTTCCTGTTACTTGATTTGTTGATTGTTGTCGAGCGTGTGTGCACTGCCCTGTTGAGTGAAGATGAACACAGTTTTTGCAAAGTAGCTTGTCGCCTTCATATAGGATTTGTTGCATGTGGGGAACTATCAACACAAATGGTTTCATAGGTTTGTTTTGAGGCAGTTCTATACAGAGTCTGGCATAGCGTCCTCGTAGAGAAGCCGATGTACAAACGTCGACTTTGAGTAATCTTCCAACTGTGTTACCTACTTTCTTTTAGGATTTCCCCATCATAGAACTTTGCGGGGAGATGGGGGTAGGAGTATCCAAATAGCTATGATTGTTTGTTTAGTACTCGAAGAAACAAAATTTTGTTCCCAACTTTGCACTGATAGAATATGTCCAAATATGAACCAAGGTCCATTTTGTAATGTGTTTTCCATTTTCTTCTCCTTATTAAATCTCACTATATAGTAATCTTCACCAAGATCAATTACTGGGAAGGCCTCTGTTGGTTTCCAAAGGTCTGTCAATTTACGCTTTAGGATTTGGTGAAGAAGTTTCCTTCCTTGTAGTTTAATTATTACCGAGAATCGTCATGGGTAATAAATACGCTATTTATACGACATTGTAGTTTTTTTCCTGGACGTCAGTGTCCCGTTCATCTTCTTCTTCATGGGTAACAACATCCATTGTGACTAGATGAGGAGGTGGGGCTGATATTGAAATACTTTTTTCATGTTCATTGGTCAATAACCTATCCTTGAAGGAGGTGATTTCAAGTGAGTTAATGTCCGGTGATTTCAGGCGAGTTAATATCTTAGGGGAGTCAATAACCTATTCTTATTTTCTTCCTTTTAATATTTCTTGGTCTATTGCTAATTGCACACTTTCTATGCCTTTAGGGAAAGAAGAATGAGAATAGGCTTTTGTGTAATAACGTATAGAACCACAATTACATGTATTGTTATTCATCTTTTGCATTATGTGCATTTTAATTTTTCTGAAATCGTATTACTATACCAATCACTTTGAAATACTTGTCAAAGTTTAAAGCTTTATTATACAGTAATTAGATAATAATTCAAGTAGAATTTAAATTATTTCTACATAGGATCTACATTTTTTATTTTAAATTTGTTTGCACCACTAAGCCTTAAATTAATTACCATAAAATAATAATTAAAAAGACAGTTGAAAAATAAGTCGTGATCTATTTTTCTGATTGTTTAAATTGAATAATATATAGTTTTATTCTTTTAATATTCTCAGTTGTGTTAATGTATTACTTTTTTCTTTTTATACTAATCAAAATTTGAATAATAAAACATATTAATACTATTCCTAAATAGTTGATATAAAAGTATGTTTTGGTCCTTTGAAATAATAATTGTGATTTTTTATTATTAATAATTTTAATAAATTTTTTTTTATTTTGTTCTATTTGAATGACATAATATTAAAAATAAATTAATCTCTCGATCACGCTAAATACTAATCAAATTGACCTTAAATTGAAATATTGCAGTTTTTTCTAGTTTCATTTGATATGATTGTGATACTATTTAGGGTATAATGCAATTTTCATCATAATAATAGTATTTGTTGAGATTTTTTAAAATAATTAATTATATATTTATGTATTTGAAATTTATATAATGTTGTATTCTTATTGAATAGAGTATGTACTCAACTAACATCGATCATAGAGGGTGAAGTATAATCATGTATGACGATACTTCTCATACTTCCTAATATATGATGGTTTTTAAAAGAAAAAAATTTCACACATGAATTGTCTTAATTTTTACTTCAGATTTTCTCAACTCATATTTTAGAGAGGAGATACATATTATTCAATTTGAACAAATTTTTAATATTCTATAATTAAAAAGGGGACTTGAAACTATATTTTATTCTTAAATATTTTTTCTGAATTTATAAAGTATTTCAATTGAAATTGCAATTTAATGAAATTTGTAAAATGATACTCCCTCTATTTCATATTAGATGAGGTATTTTCCTTTTTAGTCTGTTCCAAAATAAATGACACATTTCTAAATTTAGAAATAATTCAACTTTAAACTCCTCATTTTACCCATTTTACTCTTAATGAAAAGCTTTTATAACCACACAAAAGTCATGGCCTCACAAAACTTTTACTCATTAAGCTTTTAAGATCACAAATTTCAAAAGTCTTTCTTTTTTCTTTAAACTTCGTGACGAGTCAAACCACCTCATCTAATTTGAAACGGAGGGAGTATCAATTTATAATGATATAATAACATTTGAACGTAAATCAATATACATTATCACTAATTCTTTTTTAATGAAATCTTCTTTACCTGGATTACTTAATAAATAAAATAAATGAAATAATGTTTCTCAAGGAAATAAAAGAATTATCATACATAAATGTATGTGACCGTAGTATTTTTAATTAGGTGAACATTTGAATTATAAAATTATCAAAAAGATAATACTTACTGAAAAAATAATAATAACAATCAAGTAATGCATTTAACGAAGATAGTGAAGGTTGAATAGAAAGTGGGGTCCATCAAACTTTTAAGCCTTGTATACAAGCAAACAATGCACTAATATATTTGAAATGATCATCATACCCTTGGTCAACATCATCTTCACTCTTCTATATAATAGAAATTCCTCATCCAGGTACGTGTAATGCATGAATTACGTATCACTTTATTTTATGTACTATATGTCACACCTCCTTTTTCCGACACAGGGTTGGATATGGGAGTTTTTCCAATTAAAGTGA
>MDKI01288511.1:0-22781 GCA_005239505.1 Nicotiana paniculata | reverse complement strand
ATATATATATATATATATATATATATATATATATATATATATATATATATATATACTATATAAATACAAAAACTCACTATTTACACTAAAGTTTAAATTATGCTAAAAAATACTACTATCACGTACATTTAAATTAGAAGAAACCAAGTTATATATATATATATATATATATTTTTATTATTTTTTTTATTATTATTTTTTTTTTTTTGTAGTTTTTAATTTTCTTAAATAAAACCTATTAAGAGTAAGACAAAAATTTAAAAGATTAAGATTAGACTTAAAAGAAATATTTACACCAAAAATAGTATAGAATTTGGGTGTGGTAAAAAATTAGTTCTTCACATGACCCGATGCCAATTTACACAAAAAATTTCACCATTCTTGTTTTTTAGATCAAGGGAACCAAAGGTTGTAACCAATACTACCTCAAACGGGCCACTCTTTGATTTGAGTTTGCCCGAAAAGAGACGAAGCCTTGAATTGAATAGCAATACCAAGTCTCCCACTTTGAATTCCCGGTGCTTGGCATACTTGTCATGCAAATACTTCATTTTATCCTTGTACAAAGAAGAGTTTGCATAGGCATGGAATCTAAACTCATCAAGCTCATTAAGGTGATCAACATGAAGATTTGCAGCAGAGTCCCAATCCAAGTTCAACTTCTTTAAAGCCCAAAGTGCCTTGTGCTCCAACTCAACCGGGAGGTGACATGCTTTACCATACACCAACCTGTACGGTGACATACCAATCGGGGTCTTGAAGGCAGTCCTATATGACCAAAGTGCATCATCAAGCTTTTTAGACCAATCAGTCCTATTTGAATTCACGGTCTTGGACACAATGTTCTTGATTTCCCGATTTGAGACTTCAACTTGCCCACTGGCTTGAGGATGGTAAGGAGTGGACACCTTGTGATTTACCCCATACTTGGCAAGCAACAAATCAAAAGCCCGATTGCAAAAATGAGATCCCTTGTCACTTATGATAGCCCGAGGAGTCCCCATTCGTGTGAAAATATTTTTCTTGAGAAAACCAACCACACTCCGGGCTTTATTATTAGGAAAAGACATGGCCTCAACCCATTTTGAAACATAATCCACAGCCACGAGAATGTAGGTATTACCACACGATCTGACAAATAGACCCATGAAGTCAATGCCCCACACATCAAATATATCAACCTCAAGGATCATTGTGAGGGGAATTTCATCCTTCTTTGATATACCACCTGCTCTTTGACATTCGTCACACCTCTTTACCAAGTCACTCGGATCTTTGTACAAAGTAGGTCAATAAAATCCACAACTTAGAACTTTTGAAGTTTTCCTTGCCCCACCATGATGACAATTGTAGGGCGAAGAGTGGCAAGAATCAAGAATGGAAAATTGCTCTTCTTCGGGGACACAACGTCGTATGACTCCATCATTGCATATTTAGAACAAATACGGCTCATCCCAATAATAATCCAAGTTGTCCCGTCTAAGCTTCTTCCTTTGGTTAGAAGAGATCTCAAACGGGACAACACCGGTAATAAGAAAGTTGGCAATGTCCGCAAACCATGGCATGTCATGCATAGAGACTGAGAGAAGCTGCTCATTCGGGAAAGTATCATTGATCTCAAGGCCATCATTTTGCCTTCCTTAATCTTCCAACCGGCATAGATGATCGGCAACTTGAAATTCGCTCCCCTTTCTATCAACAATTTCTAGATCAAACTCTTGGAGCAATAAAACCCACCTCATAAGCCTAGCTTTTGAATCCTTTTCCATCATTAAGTACTGGAGCACCGAATGATCGGTGTGAACTATCACCTTGGCACCCATAAGGTAACGCCTAAATTTCTCCATTGCAAAGACAATAGCTAACAATTCCTTTTTGGTGACGGTGTAGTTAACTTAGGCGGAATTCATGGTTTTTCTTGCATAATTAAACGGGGTGACAGATTTTGTTCACCCTTTATCCCAAGACCGCACCCACCGCCACGTCACTTATCACACATAAGCTCGAAAGGAGAGCTCCAATTTGGTGTGGTGCTTATTGGTGTGGTAGTCAACTTATGCTTCAACAACTCAAAAGCTTGCATACATTCTTCATTGAACTCGAACTTGGCATCTTTCTCCAATAGCTTGCATAGGGGATTTACCACTTTTGAAAAATATTTAATGAATCTCCGGTAAAATCCCGCATGCCCAAGGAAACTACGGACTCCCTTCATCGAAGTTGGAGGAGGCAATTTGGAAATAACCTCGATCTTGGCTTTATCCACTTCAATGCCATCTCTTGAGATTTTTTGGCCGAGGACTATGCCCTCCTCGACCATGAAATGGCATTTTTCCCAATTCAATACAAGATTGGTTTCTTCACACCGGGCAAGGGCTTTATCAAGATTTTGCAAACACTCCTCAAATGAGTCCCCGACCACGCTGAAGTCATCCATGAACACCTCCAAGAAATCTCCAACCATATCAGTGAAAATTTCCATCATGCACCGCTGGAATGTGGCGGGTGCATTGCACAAATCGAATGGCATCCTTTAAAAAGCAGATGTCCCATAGGGACAGGTGAAGGTTGTCTTTTCTTGATCTTCTGGGGCTATGAGAATCGGATTGTAGCCTGAATACCCATCCAAGAAACAATAGAAAGCCCGCCCAGCAAGTCTATCAAGCATCTGGTCCAGAAATGGCAATGGAAAGTGATCCTTTCAGGTCACCTTATTCAGATTCCGGTAATCCATACAAACCCTCCAGCCAGTCACGGTCCGAGTGGGAATAAGCTTATTCTTGTCATTATTCACCACGGTCATACCACCCATTTTTGGAACACACTGCATTGGTGAAGTCCAAGCACTAGTAGAAATTGGATAAATAACCCCAGCATCAAGCCATTTTATTATCTCTTTTTTTACCACCTCTCGCATTGCCTCGTTCAACCTCCATTGATGTTCCACGGACGGTTTTGCATCATCTTCTAGAATAATTTTGTGCATGCAAAAAGCGGGGCTTATGCCTCGAATATCAGTTAGAGTCCAACCTATGGCCTTCTTTCTCCATTGGAGCATTTTGAGTGTAGAATCTACCTGCAATTGTGTTAGGCAATAAGAAAGTATAACAGGTAAAGTACGAGAAGGACCCAAAAACTCATACCTAAGGTGTAGTGGGGGCTTCAACTCCAAGGTAGGTGGCTCCTCGATTGAGGGATTTGTCGGAGGAGTTTTCCGATTCTCTAAATCCAAAGATAGCTTGCGAGGTCCATAAGAATAAGAACTCATGCCTTGAAATGCATTGGCACACTCGATCAAACCATCCACCACAACATCATCATGATTTAATAAAACTACTTCTACGGGATCTTCTACATTTATCATTAAGCTTATTTCATCAATTATGACCTCGGTGACAAGGTCCACAAAAGAACACACCTCCGTGCTATTGAGTTGCCGCATTGATTTGCAAACGTGGAAAATGACCTTTTCATCACCCACTCGGAAGGTGAGCTCACCGGCCTCCACATCAACCAAGGCCTTCCCCGTTGCAAGGAAAGGCCTTCCCAAAATAATAGGTACTTCATAATCGACCTCACAATCCAATATCACAAAATTTGCAGGCAAGATGAATTTGTCGAACCGCACCAAAACATCATCAATGATTCCCAAGGGTCGCTTCATAGTTTGATCTACCATTTGAAGTCGCATGGAAGTTGCTCTAGGTTGGCCAATTCCCAAGGTTTTTACGACAGAATAAGGCATTAAATTGATACTAGCACCCAAGTCAGACAATTCCTTGGCAAAATCCGCACTACCAATAGTGCAAGGAATAGTGAAAGCTCCGGGATCCTCTAGTTTGGGTGCCATTGAGTGCACAATTAAACTCACTTGGTGAGTCATCTTGATTGTCTCGCACACCATGGATCTCTTCTTTGTGATCAAGTCTTTCATAAACTTGGCATACCCGGGCATTTGTTCAAGTTCCTCAACTAATGGTATGTTGATGGACAAACTCTTCATCATATCTATGAACTTCTTGAATTGATTCTCTGTCTTTTTCTTAGCCAATCTTTGAGGATAGGGTGGAGGATGTCTAGGCAATGGAATCTTGACTTTTGGCACAACCGGCTCGGGTATGTCAATTATGTGTTCCCTAGACGGGTTCACGTCATTTTGTGTTTCCTCCTCATTATCATTTATGCCAATCCTCACTTCATTATTCATCGGCTCTTCAACCACATTTTCAACCTCAATAGGAACCTTAACATGTTGCAAGTCATCATCATCACCAACAACCCTCTTTTGATTTGAAGAACTAGCCTCACCACCCCGACCACTACTTGTGGTCATCGCCATAGCATGTCTGGTATTATTGTTGATGTTCCCACCCTTAGGGTTCACCAACGTATCACTAGGTAGTGCACCCTTCGGGCGAGTGTTCAAAGCTTGTGAAATTTGTCCCATTTGGACCTCAAGATTGCGGATTGAGGTAGTGTGGGAGGCAATTTGAGCATCCGAATCCGCATTCTATTCCATCATTTGTTTAAACATATGCTCAATCCGACCGATGTCATTGCTTGAGGAACTTTGACCTTGTGATTGATACGGGGGTGGATTGTTGGGTTGTTGATACATTGGGGGCCTTTGAAAGCCCGACCCCCGATTTTCTTTTCCACCCCAATTGCTATTATTGTTCCCGTTCCAATTGTTGTTATTGCCTCCCCATTGTTGATTGTTGTTACCCCAATTGCTAGAGTTGTTATTGTTGTTCCAATTACTTTTCCTTTGATTGCTCCAGTTTTGGTTGTTACTTTGATTGTTCCTTTGCCCTTGAAAATTGTTGGCGTAAATTACATCTTCATTTTGCTCATCATAGGAATCCTCTTGATTATACCCACTCACTCTTTGGTCACATTGGTCATTGTTGTTTTGCATTTGATTTCCACGAGGCCTTCGCTTGTTAACCAAAAGATTTACCCCCTCCATATCATGCACTTGCTTTGGGCCTTGTAATTGTTGAAGCTACACCTTAGCAAGTTGATTCATGGATGTGGTAAGCTCGGCAATGGCTTGCCCATGGTCCTGTAGCTCTTTATGGAGATTTATCACACTTGGATCATCCTGGGGCACATTTGCCCGACTTTGCCATGCTGACGAAGTGTCAGCCATTACATCCAAGATGTCACATGCCTCATTCTAAGATAGCTTCATAAAGTTTCCCCCAGCGAGTTGATTTACCACACACTGATTTGTTGTATTGATGCCCCTGTAAAATGTTTGTTCTATCATGGCCTCTATCATGTCATTGTTTGGGCATTCTGTGACCATAGTCCTGTAGCGTTCCCAAATCTCGTGAAGGGGCTCATTCGGCTCTTGCTTGAATGTCAATATCTCATCTCTCAAATTCGTCATGTACCCGGGGGAGAAAAACTTGGCAATGAACTTATCCGCCAATTCATCCCATGTAGAGATAGAATCGTTGGGGAGTCGTTCAAGCCAATCCAGAAGCCTTCCCTCTTAGAGAGAGAGGAACTAATCTGAGCCTCAAGTCATCCTCCGATACATTGGTTTGCTTGCTCCCCCAACATGTGTCCACAAAGCCTTTTAAGTGCTTGTAGGCATTTTTATGGGGAGCTCCCGTGAAATACCCTCGTTGCTCCAGGAGTGTCAACATGACATTAGTGATTTGAAAATTGCCCGCCCGGATAAGGGTGGGACAATTGCACTGGCATATCCCTCGTTTGGAAGCACCTAAGGAGCAACTATTGGAGGAGGCGAAGGAGGTTTTGGAATATTATCATTGGGATTGGCCTATCGGCCCCGTCTTTGAGGTGGAGGAATTTGATGAAACTCCTCTTCCCCGTTATCATCTACCTCCTCCCCCGGTATAATATTTGCCAGAGGATCAGCCATAAGTACCTGGATTGATTGAAACACACAAGTTAACAAAAAAGAAGGAAAGAAAAACAATCTACACCACTACTCAAATAGATAGTAAACACCGTCTTAACTCCTCAGCAACGGTGCCAAAAAGTGATCTACGCCCACCTATACCACTATTTAAGTAGCAAGTTAGGGTCGAAGCAGCTTTTACCCGACAGGGTCGGGATCGATATCCACAGAGAGTTATGCAATGGGAGTCGAGTTTCTACTTGATTTAGTGGTGTTTCATGTTCTTAATTGCTCTTCTCAACATAATTTGCTTTTGAATCTATTCTAAGGTTGAGTCTAAAAAGTAGTATTATCTAACTAACTACAATATTTTTGTGGATTTTTATCAAATGATTAAAGGCACTAGGGTTGCAACTTACTCCTAGGCAAGTGACTAATGGTATCTAAAATTTAGGATAAGCTTGTGAATTATGGGCAAATGACATAACAATACCTCTCGATAATTTGGGTGACTATGCCCGAATTGGCTTTCTCAAGCCCAATTAGGTGATCTAACAAATCAAATAAAATGGCTCAAGTCGGGTATCACTATCTCTAGTTTCTACCTTTTTATTGGGTCTTTCACTCTCGTGAGTTCACCCCAATACCTTGTTAGCCTATTTACCTAGACTTGGGTCATCTCTCTCAAGAATAACCCTAGTCAAAAAGGCATAAATTAGTATTTGCAACCACTAATTCAGTCAATGAAGCATGAAATAGACTAAAAGTCATACACCGAATCACAAACTCATCCTAAAATAAAAGACCCATTAGTTACCCACACTAGGGTTGGGTCACAACCCTAGCTTGAGGGTCTAGCTACTCATTATCATGCAAGAAATTAAGATAGATAATGAAATTAAACCCATAAATGTTGATTACAAGAAGAAAATCTAAGAAGTATGGTAGAATCTAAGCTAAAATTACTCAAAACAAAATAAAAGCACTATTCACGAGCTCACTCTCTTGTCTGATACCCTAAAAATGAGAAAAAGTTATATTTATACTAGGCTAAAAATAATGGACAAAATTGCCCCTACGGAGATTTTGCTCCCAGCGGATTTCTATGTGCTACAGCGGATTGGTTTCTGCTACAGTGGAATAACAACCGTAGCAGCATTTCTGGACTTGGGTACCTTCAGCGTCTCTATTTCGCCCCCAGTGAAATTTCACAGCGCCGCAGCGGTTCCTAAAAGCGCGGCAGCGTAATAATACTGTTGACCGCGCTATTGTGAATAACTTCAGGTTGGCAAGTCTCTTATCTTAGGAATCCGCTCCCAGCAGATATTTGAATGCTACAGCGGTGAGGATAACGCTGCAGCAAAATTTTAGCGTGGTCAGCGGCTCAACTGGGTCTCAAAAGTAGAGTCTTCTGGAATTTTTACCGCGATAGCGGATCGAATTCCGTTGCAGCGAAGTGACAACCGTTGCAGCGGAATATTGGAGCTCTCAGCATTTCTTCTGGGTTCTGGGCCAGTGCAAGTTCTGCTCCTCTTTGAGTTATTTTTAGTCAACATCTTTAATTCAACTCAAATCCTGCAATTTAAACAACTTGCATCAAATTTCGGGAGTATCTTAATGCGATTTTGCCTCAAAACCTAAGAAAATGAGAGTAAATAATAGGTAAAAATCCCTAGTTATTAGAACCCTCCGAGGCCGAGGCAGGTGTACCTTACCACTCTCCGTGCAAAAAGAGATATCCAAAAAGGCAATCGTAGGGCGAGGTAGGGCTACAGAGACCTCTGAATCAAGTTCATATATCTCGTCTATGGAAGCATCAGAGAGCCACTCTGTGGAAGAACAACTTGATGCCCAATTTCTGCCTAAGCAGTTTCAAGGGAGATACCAGCTCTGAAATGAGCCTTGCACGTCAGCAATCACTTCTGAGGGTTCGGAAGATGATAGTCAGGGTTCAGAACCCTCATCTACTCATGCCCCGGCCGCACCAGTCACACTTGATGATGATGATATTCCAGATGACGGTCGAGGGGGTGATACCAGAGTTTCCAGCCTCGAGAGGTCGAAAAAGAAGGAAATTTGGGAAGACCGATTTGTGAGCCTAATAGCTTTCACCAGGTTCCGAGAGTGGTGGCCTCAGAGATCGCTCACACTTGAGAGTCAGTTTATTTTAAAAGACTTGGATAGGTACAATCCAAATGTGGCAAAACTGTTTCGGGAGAGAAAAAGGTGGACATGGTTCACTCAAAGTGTGGTGGATTCCAAGGAGCACTTAGTACGGGAATTATACGCCAATGTGGCGCATATACAAGCAAAACACTTATTTTGGGCTCGAGGATGCGGAACCGGTGCAGTATTTAGAGAAGTTTGCAATGGGTGATTCAGCTCGCCCTTGGCTACCTGAGAAACCGGAAACTCCAGGACCACCACTACCATGGATCACATCATGGGTTCCCATTCAGCGGAACACCCTCAACTTAGAAGCAAAAGGTTAGTAGACATTTGTGTACAATCGAATATATCCAAGGCAGAATGAAAACAATCTCCCAGTCCCTCGGGCAGTCCTAGTTGCCTCCATCATGGTCGGGTATTGGTCGGTTTGACCCTACACCACTATATAGTAGCGACGGGTGGTCGATGCAGTTTTACCCGATGAGGTCAGGATCGATTTCCACGGGGAGTTAATTTGGTTTGGCATTGGGTATCTAGCTAATCTAGATGTGGGTGTTGTTTCTAATTGCACTTCTAAACATTGTTGTGATTGATTCTATTCTAATTTATACTATTGAATGCTAAAAGTAATTTAAGTACAATATTTCGTGAAAGTTTTCAAGGATTAAAAGGCACTAGGGAAGTGACTTCCACCTAGGTGAGTATCTAATAGGTATCAAGAATTTAGGACAAGCTCATTATGACTGGGATTGTGATATATCATCACACAAAAATGCTCACTCTATACCTCTCTGTCGTTTGAGTGACTTCGCCCGATTTGGCTTTCTCAAGCCCAAATGGGTGCTATTGCAATTCAAGTGAAATTGGATCAAGTCGGGTATTACTATCTCTAGGTTTAACCCTTTAATTGGGGCTATCAATCTCTTGAATTCACCCCAATTCCTTGATAGCCTAATTTTTCAAGACTTAGTCCCTCTTTCTCAAGAAGAGCCTAAGTCATAATGGCACGAACCAGTGTTTGCAACCCCTAATTCTACAATTAAAGCATGAATTAGGCTAAATACCACTAACCCATAAAAAATTAAGCCCTAAAATTCAAGATCCATTAAATACCCATACTACGATTGGGTCACAACCCTAGCTATGGGTCTAGCTACTCATGATAATAGCATAAATCAAAGGTAAAGATGAAATATAAGCCATAATATTCAAATACAAGATGAAAATCTAAAGATTGAAGATAAATCTACTCTAAAATTACTCAAAAGGGTAAAAATCAGTTGTTCACGTGCTCTCTAAAACAGAACTTGCCCTAAAAATGTCAAAAAGGTCTATTTATACACATCTAAAATTTTCGAACAATAATGCCCCTGCGGGGATTCGCGGACGCGTATCTGAATGTGTCCGCTCTTGAGCTTTCTCGGTCGCGTAATAATGAGTGTGGTCCGTGTTTCTTCAATACTGGTCTTGGATTGGGCTAAGTTTCACGGACTACGTAAGTTCATCCGTGTCCGCGTGTGCTTCCATTGCGGCCGCATAATTTTGACACAGACCGCGTAATTTGGATGCAGACCGCGTTCTTCATTTGAGCCCAAATTGTGAAGTCTCTGAAATTCGAACTCCGCTCTCAGCGAAAATACCATCGTTGTCGCGTCAGATATTCTGCGGCCGCGCTTTTCCATCGCGGTCAGCAGTTAAACTTGTGCTCAAATCAGCCTCTCTGAACCTTACTTTCGCGGGCCGCGTATTTTTGGTCGCCTCAGCAGTGGTCCTTACGCGTCCACGTATTTCTACCGTTGTCCGCGCTCCAGTTCCAGCCTTGGATTTGTGCAAGTTTGACTCCTTCATGTGTTTATTTTGGCTTCTTTGCCTTATTTTGACCAAACCCTTCAAGCAAGCACATTAAGTTAGTTTTCGGGAATTCCTTTACGTATTTTTTAACAAATAATAGGTTAAAATCCCTAGTTATCAACTCCCCAAACTTAAGCTTTTGCTTGTCCTCAAGCAAACAAAGCAATTCCCACCTCCACAAGAAAAAGAAAGGAAAATTTCAGTTGTCCTAAGGTGACTTCATCAAGCATCAATTGGGACTAACAATTACCCTCAACACAAATGCATTATCAACAATATCATGCTATGACCTTTTGAGTTCTATAGTTCTAGTGTGACGCAAGAGCATCAAGAGTTGACTCAATTCATCAAGGAAGCTCGCTCTCTCACGTAGGTCGTTGTGGATCCCAGACTCCTCCTCCTCTACTCTCCATGAGCTAATCTCACCTTATAGAACATGACACTCAGAACAGGGATTGTAAAGAAGTGCGCTCATCACTCTCAAAAGAATGTCACAAGTCCGGCTCTAAGTACTATAAGCTTTCCCCTCATGTAAATCACCACTAATGTAAGCTCACTCAACTTGAAATCCTATAGGGCTTTAGCGGGATGTAATAAAGGCTTTTTTGGATCAAGGTAGGACATAACAAACTATGATGGGTTCATCTTTCCTTAAGCACTCCATTTTCTCATTTCGGCTCATATCTTTTTGACTCTTTGAGTCATATTCTTGTTCCTTAGGGAACTAGATACACACATCATCACTCTTTCTTACTCATGACGATCAATTTCTCCTTTTCTCATAATTTCATTCCTTTTAACATTGTTCTTTTTGAATCCCTTCAAACTTTTATTTCTTTTTGACATCTTTCTTTTTATCTTTTCATCTTTTTCCTTGCCTCTCCTTCTCATCAATTCTTTTTGTTCTTTGAACCTTTTATCACTTGAAGTTCCTCGTCTCTCCCCCAAACTTATGATTTTTTCCTATTATTCAACATGAATGCTAAGGAAAGATTGGGTGCCAAGAGATGGTCATTGTAAAATGGATAAAGGCTTGTAATGTGGTTATTGAATGAAAAAAGGCTTAGGCTCAAAGGGGTTGACTAGGGATATCATATTGATAGCCTATGGAAGTTTTCAAAGTTCAAAATGGGACCAAGTAGAGCCTCTAATCACTTCTCAATTTGAGCTACACTTAGAATTTCGCCTAGACAAACATTCAGGGCAAGTTCTAGACTTGTTGGCACGGAACTTGTACTTGCAATTCCATACCTCACCTCTCAAGCTACCAGATTGTTAAAGAGAATAGACTCGAGGGCCCACAACAAACCTAGCTAAGATTGAACATCACAGATGGCTCATAGAAACCACTTGATGATAGTTTTAGTCAACTCAAGAGCCTAAAGGTCACAACTAGAGCTAATCTCGTCAACCATCTTGTCTTTAACCATGAGGTCAAAGCTAAATGTGTTAGTGCCAAGTGAAGCCTACTTGAGAAACTTTTATTCATTACTATTATATATCAAAACAAAAAGAAACACAGACTCAATCCTTTAAGAAGGTTGTCACGCCATCCATCGTTGGGAAGAGCCACCCGGTTCAAATAACATCCACCTTTGGAAAGAGTCGTGGCATTAAGAAAACCAAAGGTTTATTAATCACGCAAAAGTATAAAAAGAAGCTACAAACTCAAAAGAAGCTACTAAAGGAAATAAGAAGCTAAGCTATTAAGGAAAATTACTAAATAAGTTATAGAGTAAAATACGGAAAGTAAAACGAATATGTACAATAGTGGGGTGAAACGAATATACACACAATGGGGATGAATATATACATGGAATGATAAAGTTATATATATACCAAAAGTAAAAAATAACAAAAATGAAAATAACAAAAAATAGTATCAGAATTATTACAGGCCAATCATCAAAGTCATCAAATCAATCAAAATAAGACCCCCCCCCCCCCCCCGAATAGAAATTAGAATTGTCCTTACTGCTAAAAGCAAAAATAAACTTAGGGGAGGGATAGAGAGTAAAGAAACTCCCTATGGGATCATGTGTACTGGTGGGGTCCTCTAGCAGTGTAGACTCATCACCACCCTTAGGATCCTCCAACTAAATCTCCAAGTCATCGGTATGGGGTACCACAAATCTTCTCACTGGCTCTCTGTCAGCCTCCTGCTCTGATTGATGTGTTGTCTGTGCTGCAGTGGCAGTCTCCTCCATAAGGAGCTCTAAAGGAATATCATCGACGGAAGTAAGCTTCTCCACCTCCTTCTTCAAATGCTCTTGACTCTTATTCACCTTTTTGACATGTTTACCTAGCTCCTTGATCACCTTCTCATGATTACCTAAAGCCTCCAGAATTTTCTTCTGGTTGTCAAGGATCTGCTTCAATGAATCCTCTACTGACGGAGGCAACTAAAGCTGTGCTGGAGAAACCTGTGCTGCGACTACACTGGATAGGGTAGATAGATTTTATGTAGCTACTTGCATCCAGTTGTTGATGCTGGACAAGGTTTGGTTGACCTGTAGTTCCATCTGAGGGTAAGATGAGGAAGAATGAACAGAGAGTGGGATAGATATTGATGGCCCTGAGGATGGAGGTGACATAGAAGCAGACGAACCTTCGGCGATGGAAGGCTCGGACCCAGAGGTCACTACCCTTGGCTCTTCAGACTGGCCAGTGGAGGTAGTGGTTTTGCTTTTGGACTTGGGATTGTCTGGTCCCTGAAGGCTATACCAAGAGAAGGGCCTTTTTGTCTTTACCTTTATGTCAAAATCCCTCCCTTCTACACTTTGGTCTTCTAAATACATGGTAAGGAAGTGTGGGTAGGGGTATGATCTTTCGTCCTTCCCGATAGCTTTGGTAATAGTTCTGGCCATAATGTTCCCCACATTTATCGGGAACCCCGCCATGATAGAAGCCACAATAATTTCCTGGGAGACTGGGATATCACTGTCATGCTGAGATGGGTCTATCCGGCTGCATACGAAGGTGGGTCACTCTTTCCTTTCAAAGCTCAGAGTGTTCCTATGAATTAGAACCCCAGGTGTAAGCCAAGCCGGTGTTGTCCCGGGGATGGCTATCACTTGTGCAAGCCATGAACGGGCTAACCCATCCAATGCTACCTTCTCCATGTAGAGGGATTCGTCCACATCATCGAACCCGCCATATTCAATCAATGACTTGCCATCAAATTTGATCTTCCGGTTTCGTACCTTGGTCAAATATGTGCCCTTTTTGATATGGGCGACATTAGCATAGAATTCCTTGACCAAGTACTCATTGTCCTCCGGTAGCTTTCTAGTGAAGAACTTCTACCCCATTCTTTCATTGAATTTCCACTTAACATTAGGATTGTGGGGTAGAAGATCTCTCTCAATGCAATCCCTCTCGAGCGTGAGCGACCTTTGAGGTCACCATTCCCGGAACTTGTGGTAGGTTTTCTCACTAACGAATGTGTCTTGCCACACTGCAGGGCTTCTTCATCTCACCAAACCTTCAACCCTGGTATCACCACCTCTCCCATCATCCGGGACATCCTCTTCTTCATTAATATTAATTGGGGCCGCTGTGGAGGCCGGAGTTGCAGCAGATGGGCAAGTGGTGCCGAAGTCTCACTACCTCCTTCTGAGCCATCAGACGACTCAGACAAGGAGGTAAGTTCATTGACGAGGCGGTAGGGCTGAGATTAAACCTCTTGTTGGGTTTGGGCAGCTTCCCCCTCAAAAATCTCCCGGGAGGGGGCATATTCACTAGTCTCAGAAGTGTCGGGAGTGGGTCTTCGGAGGGTTTGTTTCTTACCAATCATCCTTTTGGGAGATAAGGGTGCAGTTTGTTTCCCTCTGCCCTAGCCCCGGGAGGATTCTCCCCTGACTTGTGATTTTTCAGCTCCACCTCAAAATCTAACCATTATTTGCATATACAATCAATGAAAGCTCATTAGTACTGTTGTTTAATGAATCGTCAAAAGAAAGCAGATGAAATGATCATAGTGTTTCACAAAGAAGGGTTCTGCTGATAGCTTAAAAAGAAGGGCGCAGCCGCGGAACGGCCATCACGGTCCGTGTAAAAAGGAAAGTGGCCGTGAAAGATTGGGGTGGTTCAGACTACCCACTATCTGAACACAGATATCCGCTGACCCCGTAAAAAGGGTGCGGTCGCGTATCGACTATCGCGGTCCGCGTAAAAAGGAATGTGACCGCAAAAGAGTGGGGTTCAGACTACCCAATCACTGAACATAGATATCCGCTGACCACGTAAAAATGGGCACGACCGTGAAACATTAGATGCTGACCGCGTAAAAATGAACGTCGCCGCAGACTCAAATTGCTAAGTCTTTGAAGATCAAGATCGCGGTTCGCGTAATTATGGACACGGCCACGTAACGTCGACCGCTGATTGCGAAAAAGTGTCCACGTTCGCTGGCTTGTAAGCACATGCAGACCTCACAATAACTTGAACGCGGACCTCATAATTTGGACCAAGGTCCGTGAAATTCGACGTAGACTGGCACTGAGGAATTCTTTCAGACCTAGGGTTTTCACTATGTTTAAATGTTTGTTCAAATAACAAGCTCAGATAATAACCCTATCCCATTAGGCATTAAAAACAATTACCCACATGAATTAAGTCACTATTGAGCATCATTTTTTATTTTTGGCATGTATTAAACCTAACTAAACAAAGAAAAAGTAGAACTAAAAGAAAAGAAAAGAAAGAACTAAAATTAATACAAAGATGCGAGCATACCAGTTGTGTTATTTGTGGTAGAAAAACTACTTCTTGATTAATGAGACTAGATTGAAGTGCAAAGAAGAAGAAGGTGAATAGTGGTCTTATTTTGGTGAAAACTGGGTGTTCAAAAAGTGTAGAAGGATTTAGGACCTTCTATTTATACTCCACACAGCGGTCCCACTTACTTACCTGAGCGCGGTCCACGGAATTCCACCGCGGTCTGCGCTTTTACCTTTTTGAATTGATGCGACTGGACAAAATTTGCTGAGAGAGAAATAAAGGGCGCGACCGTAGAAGGTCATTGCGGACCGCGAAATAACAACCGCGAATGTGAAAACAACTTCAGAGAGTTGCTATTCTGGACTTTTAAAGTTCACATCCGCTGACCATTTACGCCCCCGCAAAAAGCTCTCGCTGACTGCGAAATTCTGAGCGCGGTCAGCGTAATTCCCATACTTAGCCAAATTCTTCCAGCAACCGGGAATTGAAGAGAAGAACCAAATCACCCTCCTTGAATTCCTTGTTTCGGGCATATTTGTCATGCAAGTATTTCATCTTATCCTTGTACAATGATGAGCTGGAATAGGCATGAAACCGGAACTCATCTAGTTCATCGAGTTGCTCCACCCGAAGATTGGCTACAAGATCCCACTCAAGATTTAACCTCTTCAGAGCCCACATTGCTTCATGCTCTAATTCAACCGGCAAATAGCATGCTTTCCAAATACAACCCGGTACGGAGACATACCGATTGGAGTCTTGTACGCAGTCCTATAAGCCCACAAAGCATCATCAAGTTTCCTTGGCCAATCCGTTCTATTTGCATTGACAATTTTTGATAATATACTCTTTATCTCCCTGTTGGAGACCTCAACTTGTCCACTAGCCTGGGGATGATAAAAGGTTGACACCTTATGATTGACACCATACTTTGAAAGTAAAGTGTCGGAAGCCTTATTGCATAAATGAGAATCCCCATCACTGATGATTGCCTAAGAAGTGCCAAACCATGTGAAGATGTTTTTCTTTAAGAATGCCACCACACTCCTTGCTTCATTTTGGGAAAAGCCACTACTTAAACCCACTTGGACACATAATCAATAGCAACCAGAATGTAAGTGTTACCACACAAACTCACAAAAGGCCCCATGAAGTCTATGCCCCACACGTCAAAAATGTTAATTTCAAGAATAGTGGTGAGAGGCATTTCATCCTTCTTGGAGATTCCCCCAGCTCTTTGGCATTCATCACACCTCTTAAAAGCTCACTTGCATCTTTATACAGGGTAGGCCAATAAAATCCACAGCTAAGAACCTTGGAAGCAGTTCTTGCCCTACCGTGATTACCATCGTAGGGAGAGGAATGACAAGCATCAAGAATACTCATTTGCTCCTCTTCTGGGACACATCTACGGATCACACCGTCATTGAAAATCTTAAACAAATAGGGTTCATCCCAATAATAATCCAAGTTGTCCCGTTTGAGTTTTTTCCTTTGGTTAGAAGAGAGCTCACTCGGGACAATGCCGGTCACAATGAAATTAGCAACATCCACGAAACAAGGCATACCATTCAAAGAAACTGAGAGGAGTTGTTCATCAGGGAACGAATCATTAATTTCGAGGCCATCATGGGGCCTCCCCTCCTCTTCTAAGCGGGACAAGTGGTCCACCACTTGGTTTTCACTTCCTTTTCTATCAATGATCTCGAGGTCAAATTCTTGAATCAGAAGAACCCATCTCATCAACCTAGCTTTCGAGTCCTTTTTGGTCATCAAGTAACGGAGTGCCACGTGATCTGTGTGAACAATCACTTTGGCACCCATGAGATATGGCCTGAACTTATCCATGGCGAACATAATTCTAG
Source organism: Nicotiana paniculata (assembly GCA_005239505.1). NCBI lineage: Eukaryota > Viridiplantae > Streptophyta > Magnoliopsida > Solanales > Solanaceae > Nicotiana > Nicotiana paniculata. Next base: position 6,299 of record MDKI01288511.1, on the reverse strand, counting down.
CAACTCTTTCTCCTTCACTGTATAATTGACTTGGGCATCATTCATTGTTTTGCTTGCATATCTTGTTTATCCTTTGCCCCAAAACCGCTCCTACCACAACGTCACTAGTATCGCACATGACCTCAAATGGTAAGATCCAATTGGGTGCGGTAATGATAGGAGTGATTGTCAATTTATACTTGAGAAGCTCAAAAGCTTTCATGAACTGTTCATTTAACACAAACTTTGCATACTTTTCTTGCAATTTGCACAAGGGGTTCACCACTTTGGAGAAATCTTTGATGAACTTTCGGTAGAACCCCGCGTGACCAAGAAAGCTCCTAACTCCCTTGACAGAAGTAGGAGGAGGTAGCTTTGAAATCACTTCAATCTTCTCCTTGTCCACTTCGATTTCGTTCTTTGAGATCTTATGGCTGAGTACAATGCCCTCCTCGGCCATAAAGTGGCAAGTTTTCCCAACTAAGCACTAGATTTGTCTCTTCACATCGGGCCAACACTTTGTCAAAAATTTTCAAGCATTCTTCAAATGAGTCCCCCACAACACTAAAATCATCCATGAAGACTTCGAGGAAGTCCTCTACCATGTCCGTAAATATAGCCATCATACACCGCAGAAAGGTAGCCGGTGCATTACACAACCCAAACGGCATCTGTGAGAATGCAAATGTTCCGTACGGACATGTGAAGGTAGTTTTCTCGTGGTCTTCCGGGGGAATGAGAATCTGGTTGTAGCCTGAATACCCACCCAAAAAGCAATAGTAGGCATGCCCGGCAAGTCTGCCAACATTTGATCAAGAAAGGGCAATGGAAAATGATCTTTGCGGGTCACTTTGTTCAGCTTTCGGTAGTCCATGCATACCCTCCATCCGGTAACAGTACGAGTGGGGATCAACTCACTTTTCTCATTTGTCACCACGGTCATACCCCTTTTTTCGGCACACATTGTACCGGCGAAGTCCATGCACTATCCGAAATAGGATACACCACCCCTGCATCTAGCCACTTGATAATTTCCTTCTTGACAACCTCTTGCATCGCCTCGTTCAACCTCCGTTGATGTTCCATGGAAGGTTTTTCATCCTCCTATAGTATAATTTTATGCATGTAAAAGGTAGGGCTTATACCCCGAATATCATCTAGAGTCCATCCAATTGCCTTTTTCCTTCTTCGAAGCACCTCAAGGGTGGAGTTTACCTGCACTTTGGTTAAGCAATCAGAAAGAATAACATGTAATGTAGAAGAAGGGCCTAAGAATTCATACCTGAGGTGCGAAGGTAGAGGATTTAACTCCAATGTTGGTGGCTCCTCGATCGAGGGCTTTGTCGGTGGAGTCTTCCGATTTTTCAAGTCCAAGGAGAGTTTACGGGGCCCATATGAGTAGGACCCCATTCCTTGCAAGGCATTTGCACATTCAACAAAGCCTTCCACAACACAGCCTCCATAGAGCCTTCCACATTGATCATGGCACTCGTATCATCAACTATCACCTCCGTCACAAGATCCACAAAAGAGCAAACTTCATTACAATTCGGTTGCCTCATTGATTTGCACACGTGGAATACAACTTTTTCATCACCCACCCGGAAGGTGAGCTCCCATGCTTCGATCAACCAATGCCTTCCTCGTTGCTAGGAAAGGTCTCCCAATATTATAGGCACCTCATAGTCGACTTCGCAGTTGAGAATCACAAAATCAGCAGGCAAAATAAACTTGTCGACCCGGACATGAACATCATCAATAATACCAAGTGGCCTCTTCATTGTTCTATCCGCCATTTGAAATCTCATCGAAGTATCTCTCGGTTGTCTAATACCCAGTGTCTTGAATACAGATTATGGCATCAAATTTATACTTGCACCCAAATCACATAAGTCTTTTGCAAAATCAGCAGTACCAATGGTACATGGAATTGTAAAGGCGTCGGGATCTTTAAGATTTGGATCCATCGAGTGGACAATGGAACTCACTTGATAAGTCATTTTGATGGTCTCACAATTCATAGATCTCTTTTTAGTCACCAAGTCCTTCATGAACTTGGCATATCCCGGCATTTGCTCAAGAGCTTCCACCAAGGGCACATTGATTGACAAGCTTTTCATCATCTCAATAAACTTCTTGAATTGGTTTTCATTATTTTGCTTGGCAAGTCTTTGAGGGAAGGTGGGTGAGGCCTTGGAAAAGGAGCCTTGGCTTTAGACACTACCGTTTCTGGTATGTCTATCATGTGTTCCTTGGACGGGTTCACGTCATTTTGAGTTTCCTCCCCGTTGTCATGAATATCAATCCTCACTTCATCATTCAAAGTCTCATCATTCACTTGTTCATCATTATTGGATCATCATCATTTTGCAACATGACATCAGCACTCATAACTTTCTTTTGATTGGAGCTAATTGCATCTCCACCCTTACCACTTCTTGTGGTCACCGCCATGGCATGGCCTGCATTGTTCCCTCCCTTCGGGTTTACTACCGTATCACTTGGTAGAGCCCCCTTAGGGAGAGTATTCAATGCTTGTGAAATTTGACCCATTTGTACTTCCAAGTTACTGATTGAGGTGGTATGGCAAGCTATTTGAGCATCAGAGTCGGCATTCCTTTCCATCATCTGCTTGAACATACTCTCTATCCGCCCCATCTCATTGTTTGAAGAAATTTGCCCTTGAGACGGATATGGAGGCGGATTGTTGGGTTGTTGATACATCGGGGGACTTTGAAAGCCCGACCCCCGGTTTCCATTGCCTCCCCAATTGTTATTGTTGTTGCCACTCCAATTGCTATTATTGTTTCCTTGATTCCCCCAGTTTTGGTTGTTGTTCCCCCAATTGTTCGAGTTGTCGTTGTTGCCAATTCCTTTGGCCTTGATCGCCCCAGGTTTAGTTGTTGCCTTGGGATCTTCATTGTTGATTTGGAGCATTACTCCGTTGTCATTGATAATTGTTAGCATATAACACATCTTCACTTTGGTCATCATAATACTCGTTTTGGTTGTAACCACTACCACTTTGCTCATATTGTTCTTGATTTCCTTGAACCTTTTGACCATGTTGCCTCCTCTTGTTGACCATGGCGTTTACTTGTCTTGGTCCCTAAACTTGCTGAAATTGGGCCTTTGCTAATTGATTCATAGTAGTTGTTAACTCGGCTATGGATTGTCCGTGGTCATGAAGTTCCTTGTTAATATGGATGACATTAGGATCACCCTGAGGAATATTTGCCTGACTCTACCAAGCTGAGGATGTGTCAGCCATCTCATCAAGTATGTCACATGCCTCGGCATAAGGCACTTTCATGAAATTTCCCCCCAGCTAGCTAATTCACCACACACTTATTGGCCGTGTTAATACCCGTATAGAATGTCTGTTGGATCATTGCTTCAGTCATGTCATTGTTGGGGCACTCCTTGACCATAGTCCGGTATCTCTCCCATATTTCATGCAGGGGTTCATTAGATTCCTGTTTAAAGGCTAAGATTTCATCCCTCAATACTGTCATATGACCCGGTGAGAAAAACTTGGCTATGAACTTATCCGCCAACTCTTGCTCCCCCAGCATGTGTCTACAAAACCCATTAGATGATTATATGCATTCTGATGGGGAGCGCCAGTGAAGAAACCTCTTTGCTCCACTAGGTTCAACATGAAATTTATAATTTGGAAATTGTCGGCCCGAATCCTGAGTAGAACAATTTTACTTGCGTATCCTTGACACGCGAAAGTTAGAAACACGGAAGGAAAGAAAAACAAAACACACAAATAGTTGGATAGATAGCCAAAACCGTCTAAATCCCCGGCAACGGCACCAAAAAGTGATCGATTCCAACCCTATACCACTATATAGTATAGAGGAGTGGATGATGCAGTTTTACCCGATAAGGTCGGGATCAATTTCCACAGAATTTGGTTTGGAATTGGGTATTGTTGGTCCCAAACGCACACGCAAGTATACGTGGTTGTACAAGTAATATAATGTTAAATCGAGTGTCGAACCCACAGGGACTTGTGTAAACTACTTGCTAAATCACTCTAATTGTTATTTAATCAAGCCAAAATAAAATCCAGGAATGTAAGTATTTTATATTACGATTCTATGAAATAACTAATTATCAAGTAACGAGAGTATTGATGTGTATTCAGTAGAGACAAATATTCCAGGGTTGTGATCAATTCACCACTCGTATTGCATTCTAATTAACTCTCCCTTTCATATAATTCACTCATAGTTGCTAATTAATGGATAAATGCTCTCATAGCCTTCTCCCGAAGCACTACTTGCCTATTCTCAATAGATTTACGCCTATATTCCTATGAGATTAATCTATTAGAACACACTAAGATTACGATATTTAATTAAGCACAGTGACTAGGTATATTCCTATCCTAACCAAAAATCCGCTCCCCTGAAGAGTTAAGATCGCGCTCACTTCAATTCTTCTCTAATCTATACACGGCTTTCCCAAGCATAGTATAGATAGTATATAGAACCTAACTGCTAGCAAGACAATTTAGCAATTAAACACAGAATTGAAGAAATAACCATATATTGAGTGAACTATAATCAAGGTTAAGTTAATGTCGAATAACAATATTCATGGCTAAACCAAAACCCCAGAACAATGGGTGTTTAGCCACTCATGCTAAAATCAAACAATTGCATAAGTGTTGAATTAATTGTAAATACTAGAAAAAGATGAAGAAAAATGATAATCCTCCGCTTCCTAATGATCCCGTGTGTATTATTCCTCCAAAGTGGCATCCAACCCTTCAAAAATAAGCTTAGACTTGCTTTTATACGTGTGGGGTAGGTTTAGGGCCGAAATAACCGTGTCCCGGGAAAAATAGGAAAACATTCTCGTCACCGGAGCCCTAGATAGCGCCGGGCGCCCACCAGGGCACTGCCCCAATTTCCATTCTGCCTCCAGTGCCATAGGTGGCGCCCAGCCCTGCCTGTGGCGCCCAAAATCGCCATTTTGCTCGATTTTTGCGTTTTCGTCCGTTTTGGCTCTAATTTCGCGCGGTTCGCCCCCGATTGATCCTGAATCATTCCTAAACATAAAAACACTTCAAATTAATATAAATCATCACATTTAACATCTAAAACTCACGAAACAAAAGTAAAACATGAGGCGATATACATAAAAATATATACACTTTAAGCTAAACATCAATACCCCACACTTAGACTCTTGCTCGTCCTCGAGCAATGGGATAATCTACTACCCTTCAACACGTACAAGGTTCATTATCAAGGAGTATTTTACTTTTCAATCACACACCTTACCACTTGACTATGATTGATACCAGCAATCAAGTATTAACATACAAAATTTCACATTCTTCCCCTTCTTTAAACAAGCCCAAGTATAACAATTCTATCAATCATACCAACAACCAAATTGCAACCACCCAATCTCAAGAGTCAACTTGTAACCACTAAGCTCTCTCAATTCACACAATCACCCAACAAGAAAGTTTACAACATTACCAATCGCTTATGAGATCATGTGCCCTCACCAACAACAAAAGAGTGAATATAACTAGTCCCCACATTCAAATATGTTTTTTGAATATAATTTAAGGACATCACACAATTTCACTCACTCTCACAAAGAATTCATATGCATCCCGTGGTCGTACCATAAGCTTGCCCTTAGTGTAGATCTCCACTAATTCAAGTTAGCCAAATATAGGATCAATTAGGACTTTTAAGGTTGCAATGTAGGCTATGGGATGGGTAGGATATAATTAGGAATAGTGACTAACCCTTCTAAGCACTTTAATACACTACCTTCACAAATCAACACATATTCTTCTCAATAAATTCCCTTGCCACGATTCATATTCAACATAACCCTTTTTAAATTAAGCACTTCTACATTCACTAGCACAAAATAATAAAAATTAGAGGTGTGTATCTTTTTGTACATACTTTTACTATCATTTTTTTTTCTCTCTTTCCTACACACATTTCATACATGAAGATTCAATGGCTAGTGACTTTTGAATACAATTTTAGTGCACAAATGGGCCCTTCCATGGCTCCACTCAAAAGCTATTCCCCAATATCTCACCTTACTTCTTTTAGAGACTAAGTTCCTTAGGAGGAAAAGGTGCAAAAATCTCAAATTAAGAACAAAATAGGGGTACGACTTGTAATGTGGGTACCAAAGAAAAGGTCAAAAGGCTCAAAGGGGCTAATAATGAAAAATTTAATTCTTATGTGACAAGCACATCCATAATCAAGCAAGAAAATGCCTACGTCATATCCTAGACTAGCATAACCTACAATTTCGCTTCGATT
>MDKI01092263.1:0-40986 GCA_005239505.1 Nicotiana paniculata | reverse complement strand
TTATCATTAAAGCACATAAAATGCAAGGTATATAATGCTTAAAGTCATGAATTCTAGCCACGCCTCATAACTCATCAAAAAGTGCACAAGGACATGATAACAACAAAAGTGCGGATAAAGCATAATCATGGTTAAATCAAGTACAATAACCAAGTCCAAGTAGTCGTTCAAAGGATCACATATGCATCCCAAAGTGTACATGTCCCAATCAAGGAATATTACAAGATGCAGTCTGGATGTGTATTCATCGCCTACGCGTGCCTATCCCCAAGGAAAATATAGCTTAGGTCTAAAATTTTGTCCATCATGTTCAATATATGGTACCAATAGCCTCAACATTCCTCTATTACGGTCTATAGTACTCACAAAAGAGATTAATCTTGTAACACATTGAACCAAGTAAAACACACAACCAAATAAGGCACAAAGTAATCTAGAATCTACCCTGATCATAAATACCCATGGCACATGTATATACGCTCTTCACCACATATATAAATCACCCCCGCATGTAGTACACAATATCAAATAATAGGAAAAATTCCCTCAACCAAAGCTAGGAAAGACACTTACCTCAAATAAGCCAAATCAATTCTCAACAATAGCCTTTCCCTTAAAAAATCACCTCCGCCTGACCCAAATTTAGCCTAAAATGACTCGATAATATCAGCCAATGCAAAAGGAATAAATTTCAATTGATAAAGTTGTAATCTTTACCCAATTCCCAAAAGTCAAAAAACGTCAACCTCAGTCCCGCCCGTGCAAAACCCGAGTCAAAAGGTAGATCTCGACTATCCATAACCCCACGTGTCCAAATATATGATTAGTTTTCAAAACCAAGTCCAATTCGACTCTCAAATCTCAAATTTTTATTTTTCAAAACATAATCGAAAATCCTCAAAAAATTCTCTTCAAATTTCATGATTTTTGATGTTAAAATCCATAAGTAATCAAGTTATAATATTAAAATTGAGTAAACATTCACCCGATAGTTATGTCTGAAAATCCCCTTCAAGAATCGCCTCCCACCGAGTCTAGGGCTCAAATTGTGATAAAATGAGGCTAATTCCCAAAATACACAACATATAACCAGCTGCAGATGTCGCATTGCAACCAGGGTTAGCAAATACGACCTCTGCAAAGAGAACAAAGGCTCGCAAAAGCGACCGGTGAAAACCCAGCAGATATCGCATTTGCAATAAAAGCGAAGCCCTTCCCTAGCGACCAGTTGCAAAAGCGATGCAGAACTCGCAAAAGAAAACACCCAGACTATCGCAAATGTGTCGCAATCCTTGAAAATGTGAGGCCCCTACCCAGCAACCATGAGTTGAAATTGCAACCACCACTTCATAAATGGGAAGTTTGCATGTGTATCCTCCTCATCGCAAATACGAGAAAACCAGAACCAACACACCTAACTTAGAAAACATAATCTGAAACTCTCCCAAGCCTCTGGGGACCCCTTTCAATCATACCAACATGTAAATAAACATCATAGGAACGCGTTTGCACATTCGGATCATCAAAATAATGTATAAAACTACGAATCAAACACCAAAACGCATCAAAATTATAATGAAACTCAAGAACATCCAAAATCACAACCAAGCATCTGATTCCTACCAAACCAACTTGGAATAACACCAAACTTTTCACACAAGTTCTATATGACAAAATGGACCTATTCCAAGTTGTGAAACCAAAATTCGAACTTGATATCCATAAACTCAACTCGCAATCAAACTTAGGAAATTTCCAAGCCTTCAAATTGCCAACCTTCCCCAAAAAGAGCCAATTCAACCTAGGAACCTCCAAATCAAACTACATACATACAACCAAGTCCAAAACACCATACGAACCTACTAGAATCATCAAAATGTGAATCTGAGATCGTTTACAGAAAAGTTAAACCTCGGTCAACTTTTCAATTTGAATTTCCAAATGGGTATTTCTCTTCCAAATCAATCCCGAGCCTATCGAACATAGAAACCAATACATGCAAGTCGTGATACATCATATGAAGCTACTCAAGACCTCAAACCACTGAACGGATGCTTGAGCTTAAAACGACTAGTTGGGTCATTACATAATCACCCACATAAATATGCCTTTATTCTGAACGTGCCAAGAATCGTTCCAAAGCCATCAAATCATTTTATAAACTCACCATACACATACCCAGGGGCGATCCCCCATCACCACAATCCATAAAAGCCCATCAACACAATCTCTATTGAAGATTCTTCCTTCAACCTTAACCGATAAGCCTTAGAACCAATTTCAACATCCAGGACTCCTTCAAAGATCCGTTTTTTGCATGTACACACTACATTAATCTCAAATAGATATAAAAAATCATAAACATATTCATAATACATAATCACAACATTAGCCTTCCCCGGATGATATAGAATATCGATGTCGTAGACCTTGAGTAACTCAAGCCATCTTCTTTGCCTCAGATTCAATTCCTTCTGCTTGAAAATATATTGAAGGCTCTTATGGTCCGTGAATATGTCAACATGGACCCCATACAAATAATGAGGCCAAATCTTAAATGCAAATATCACCGCTGCAAGCTCTAAGCCATGTGTAGAATAGTTCTTCTCATGATTCTTGAGTTTCCTAGAAGCATAAGCGATCACCTTGACATGTTGCATCAATACACACCCAAGTACCATCCCTGAAGCATCATAATATACCACAAACCCATCCATATACTCTGGTAGGATCAACACTAATGTCATAGTCAATCTTTACTTCAACTCTTGGAAGCTCTTTCTACAAGCATCTAACCATTGAAACTTAACTGCCTTCTGTGTCAATTTAGTCAATAGAGAGGAAAGAGTAGAGAACCCTTCCAGAAACCTCTTTTAATACCCAGTTAAGCCCAAGAAACCGCGAATCGCCGTTGGAGTTATAGGTCTAGGCCAATTCTTCACAGTTGCGATCTTTTAAGGATCAACCTTGATCCTCTCACTAGAGATGGCATGACCCAAGATAAGTGACAAATTCAAGCCAAACTTCACACTTCAATAACTTTGCATACAACTTGTGCTGGTTCGAAATTTGCATAATTTCCCTAAGATGATCGGCATGGTCCTCTCGACTTTGCAAATACACAAGGATGTCTTCAATGAACACTATCACGACAGAGTCGAGGAAAGGATTGATGACTCGATTTATAAGATCCATGAAAGCTATCGGGTAACTCGTTATCCCAAAATACATTACCAGAAATTCAAAGTGTCCATACCGAGTCTGGAAAGCTATTTTTGGAATATCCTACTCCCTGATCTTCAGTTGGTGATACCCTGATCTTAAATAAATCTTGGAGAAGTACTTAAAACCTTGCAAGTGATCAAACAAGTCATATGTCCTTGGCAATGGGTACTTTTTCTTGATTGTTACCTTGTTGAGCTGTCGATAGTCAATACACATTCTCAGTGACCCCTATTTATTCCTTACAAAGAGAATTGGTGCACCCCAAGGTGACACACTTAGCTGCATGAAACCCTTCTCTAGCTTAGCCTTAAACTACTCCTTCAGTTCCTTCAATTCTGTCTTCTGTAGGGTGGAATAGATATAGGCTGCGTGCCAGACATTTGGTGGGATCCTAGGAAGCTCATCTAGAAAGACCTCCGAAGATTTCTTCACAAATGGCACACACTCAATAAATGGCTTGTTTGAAATTCAAACATAACGGTTTTGGTTCTAAAATCAAGCTTGCCATAACATGAGTGAAGCCAGTACAACCCCATTATCATATCAAAATCCACCATCAAAACTCAATGAGATCGGTCGTGGTGTCTCGACCATGTACCGTGACAATAAAATCCCTATAAACCCACATAGCCACGATGGACTCTCCGACTAGAGTAGATACATATAACAATTCATTAAGTTGTTCTGGTTCTATCCTGAATTCCATATAAACATAAAGAGTGATATATGACAAGATGGAACCGAGTTCTATAAGAGTATACACATCACGAGATTGGAAAACTAGTATTCTTGTGAAAACATCTGGAGAAGCATATGAACTCTGGTGACCTCTCACAACATAGAATCTACTGGGCCCTCACGAACTCTCTGCACCACACCGTGAGGGTGCCAGAGTACCTCGAGCTAGAGGAGGTGTCGCGGATATCATAACTGCAGAATTAGTTGGCTGTGCCATAACCATACCAACCTTCTGACGGGACGAACAACAATATCTCTAAATATGACCTTTAAGACCGCACCCGTAGCATATAGGTAGGTCCATGTAGCATACCACTGAGTGCATCCTCCCACACCTAGGGCATAGGGGCTTCCATTGCGGCTGAAATCTCCCTCTAAACTTACTTGGCTGATAAGATCCCTGTTGCCCTGACTAAGCCTGAAATGACTCCACTATTGTTGAGCTGGCCCTGATGGTGGTGCACTGACTAAAAACTGAGCAAATGACTGTGATAGCCTAGATGACCCTCCCCTGAATATTGACCTTCCACCACTACCACCACTGGAAGAACCACCAAAGTTTCCTGCTGACCAGACCTTCTTGTTACCATCTCGCTACATTTTGTTCTTCAATTTTTGGGCCTTCGTGTCTTGAGAGAACGCCACCATATTCCCATAATTCATATCAGAGTTCAAGGCGGCTGTATCGGCCTCGTTGATAAACAAAAGGCTAAGGCCCTGCACAAATATGCGAGTCCTAGCCTCCATAGTGGGCATCATGTAAGAAGCATCCTTGGAAAGATCCTCAAACCTTATATGGCAGTCCTATACACTCATACTACCTTGCTTCAAGTTCTCAAACTCGGCGCACGGGCTTCCACAGTCTCGGCAGGCAATAAATGATCAATGAAAGAATCCACAAACTCACTCCACTTTGCTGGACGACTCCCCTCCTCACGAGACTACTCCCACAACTCAAACCATGAGTATGCCACATCTTTAAAGTTGTATGAGGCCAACTCCACTGCTTCTGTCTCAGTGGCACACATAACACGAAGGGTCCTGTGCATCTCATCAATAAATGCCATGAGGTCCTCCTCGGGTTTATTACTCGTGAATACCAGAGGATCCAACTGAAGAAATCTGTTTACCCTAGAAGTAACCGAATCCCCATGCTGGCTAGAAGAAGTAGGTTTAGCTTTCAATCTCTAGTCTTGGGAAGCCACTATCTGAGACAACATCTATATGGATCCCCTAAGGTCCACATCGGAAACATTGGGACCTGAGTTGAGGTTGGAGGTGGGACTGCAATATCAGTTGAATGAGGAATCGGTGTATTCGTAGTAAGAATCGGAATTGATGCATTCTCCACGGGTGTAGTAGAATCAGGCAGTGTTGTAGTTGGGGGAATATCCTCACCCCTTGGGTGCTCACCAGCAACATCAGGTATAGTATCATCAGCCACTCCTGGGGGTGGCATTGACCCTTTGGCCACTCTTTGCCTTCTTCTTAGGTTCCATGGGCTGAAAATTAGAACAACGCACGAGTTAAATGGGGTAAATCCTTTAACCAAGATCTATCACACGAGCTAGAATAACAAAGAAGGGTGACATTCCAAAATGCCCAAGTAGCTTCCTAATTATAGATATGGTCGACAACACACTGATAAGAAGGACTAGTAGAAATGGCTCTGAGACATCCTAGGATACTTTTAAAACTTTAGGCTATGATACCAAGCTTGTCACGCCCCTCGGGGAGCGCGACCGGCGCTCAACCGACATATCCCAGTCAAGCAAGCCTACTTGATGCCTTTTACCCAACCTTACCGATGAATAATTCAAGGATGAATATCAAGGGTTAGACAATGAGAGAATAACATGTACAACATGAATTTCATTACTTCTAGTAACTACCTTTACAACTTCCAAAAATATTACAAGTTTCGTAGTTTAAAAGTGGAAACATATGCGACAATTGCAACATTTCTAGTTTTGTCTTTCCCAAATCAAAATACAACCACGACATGTCTACAGAGCCTCTAAGAGAACGTGAGTACCATATGGAAGTGCCAGGGAAGGCCTCGACTATACCTTAAAAGTAAATGTACATGAAGACAATACAACGAATGGGCCTCGGTATGGAATACGGCTCACCAAAATCCACTAAGAAGAGGGTGTGATGCTATCAAAGATCACTGCCACCTGCTAAGGAACCACCTGCATCCATTAGAGGTGAAGCGCCCCCGGCAAAAGGAACATTAGTACGCGGGGAACAATGTTAGTATATAATACTAAATATCCTCTCATGGAATAGAGTACCAATATAAGAAGAGAGAAACATGGAATCAATAAGAAACTCAAGTAATATTAAAATACCAAGTTAAGAGCAAGGTAAATCTGCAAGAAAATATTAATGTTTTAGAGTTGGGAGATCTTCATTACCGATACACCACTATGCTTATGGCATGGGGATCGATCTCTGCACGATCGGCTAAGCCATCTCACCTAGTGTGTAGGGGTAGACATAGAAACACAACACTACCACCATATGTGCGTCATGGTGTCCGATCACTGCCAAATCGGCTAAGCCTCCTCACCACAATGGTGCTTGGGTCGACATGGTACTTTGCTAGCTATCATCTCATCCAGTTAAGGGGAATAATCTCAACACATCAACACTGGAATTTATCCTTTTCGGGTATAGGTTATCTCAATTCATCCTTCCTCGGTGACCTAATGATCCTCCCAAAAAGATTTTATCATATAAAAGAGTTGCAATTCATTTCCTAGCCTTTTTCAATCTCTTTCACTTCATTGGCACTCTTGGCCATACACTTAAATCTCTGTTCTTGGCACTATGGCCACGTTCGATTATTTCATATTCTTAGTCTTTCACTTTCAAGGATCATCACAGGTCATCAACATAGAGAGAATTTAAAAATCCTAACTTTAAATACATGAGTTGTAAGAATCTTAAAGACATTGAATCTTCTTTCCAAAAGAGAGCATAATGATTTGCAATTGAAATATCAATTAAAATCATAACCATTGGATACATTAACCATGCCTGAAACGTTCTTTCAAATGAGAGTGATATAATAGGGGCTATTGGAATATGACTTGGGTACATAAGCAATTACGCAAATCGATCATTAGAAGCAATTCAGAACAATAGAAATAGGAACTTGAACAAAACCATGCTTGGAGTTTACACGAAACTCGTGGAATTCGATTCTAAAAAAGGAGTTTAGCCAACAAACATTGTTTGAGCTTTTCATTAGAATTACTACAACATTTCACGACTACTAGCAATTTCAATCTATAGAGACATAATCAAAATCGGGTCATACTTAGAAAGGTGCTCATAGGTTCGGCTTATTTAGGCATTTCATCAAACACTAGGTGTGCAAATTCGACTACAAGGTCCTATAGAGGTAATCCTTCATCCCACAACCAACATCAACCAACGATCCATCCCGGATAATTTAACAACCTCCATGACGCCTCTATCGATACATACATGCCCTAGACACACCCCCAAATCAAGAACCAAACTTCCCATTCTTCCTACACACCTTAAATTTCGAAATAAAGTGTTTAGGCTTTCAATCCCCCTCCCATAAACCTCATAATAGTGAAATACTACCCATAAATGCATGATAGGACATTGAATGGGAGCTTAGGACAAGGACTTACCCGGATAGTTGATGGCCTGCTTCCTTGAATCTTCAGAATTGGGCAAGAATTGATGAGTAAAATTGTTGGGGCTTCTTCCTCCTTCTCTAAAATACTCATCTCTCCTTAAAACAATCGTTGAATCCATCCAGAATGACCCTCAAGGCCTTTTTATTAAATTAGAGTCAGGTACAAATTTCCAACAATTTACCCTCTGAGTCGGGTTTGCAATTGCAGAATGCACCGGATAATAGGCATGTGGTCTCCTCCTAAACTAGGCTAGCCTGGACAAGTTTGCAACCAATTCTGCGGTTTGCGGGTCACTTCTGCGACTACGAAATAGACTGCGAATCCTTCCTCAAGAAAACCCTCAAGCTGGTTCTGTGATGGAAGTGTAGCCAACAAAATAGATATGCGGTCGCACAGAGGACCGCAGAAATGCCATGTTCTGCGAATTTCTTCCACCAATCCCACAATGTATTACACAACCCAAATGTTTGTATCGCAGCAAGCAAGCTCACCACGAAAATTATCTACAACCTCCCAAGCACATGATCCTACCTCGGCTCCATAAGACCTCAGATTCTTGGCAAAATTTCACAGGGCCTTACAACAACGCCCCAAGAATAGGAAATCAGTGTAAAATGTATTGAGTATGTAAAGTAAGACTAAAAAAGAATATTAAACTAGGACATAACATAAGAGATATGAGTACTCAATTTCAACCTGAATACCGAAGACATGCCACCTAGGCGATAACTGTAAAAGCTATAAACCATGTATCATAAATGTATGCAATATTTTAAAACCAAGCCACTCTTTGGGGCCATAAATTAATTGCGACACACACACACACACACACACACACACTGGATACACATATTCATTCAGCCACTCCTTGGAGCATATCATCACATTTCACCCTATACTGGGCCTCGTAGAAGACTCTATAGTACCCGACCTCAAGAGGTCTCGGCTATAACTGGTCTTACAAAAACTCGGTGTAACCGGTCTTGATAGGACTTGGTAACCTCACATTACACTTCACTCCATATCGGACCTCATAGAGGACGCAGTTGTGCCCATCCTCGAGAGGCCTCGACCGTACCCGACCTCGATAGGACTCGGCGTACTCAGCCTCAAGGGAAATAAGTAGCCTCAAATCACACATCATCATACCCGGCCCCACAAAGACTCGGTAATCATATCATGTATCAACATACCCAACTAATTAGTGGTTGAACAATAGGTGTTGTACCCCGCCGGCTATAATGCGGCTTGATAAAGTAAAATATATATGTATATATAAGTGCAATGCAATGTCAGTTTCAAGGGATGACACGTTTAGACTCAGAATAAATTATACACTCCAACCACAGGATACCAACTGGGAATATTAAAGATTTTGAAATATATGTTACTGGCAAGAATGTACAAGAATAGAACAATGCCATTGAGAAGGATTCAGAATCAACCAAATTATTACAATACATGAATCTTTTAGAGAGAGAGAGAGAGACTTACACCAAAACATGCCAAAAAGAAAGAAGTTTCCTTACATACCTTGTCGAAGAATTAGCTAAACTTCTATGATGGTTAATTCTGCCTCTAACGAATTTCCAGAATCAATACAATAATATGATAGACATAATAACAACGATTCCAAGCTCCCTCACACCAAATCCTCTTAGATTCACCTTTGATCTTGCCTTAGACTGTTTGGGGAATTCTAAAGGGGTGTTAAGAGCATCTTAGGAGAGCTAATATTGGTGATAAATCTTAGAATGAAAGAGAAAGAGTCTCACTGCCATTTTCATACTATACCAAGCATAGAAAATTCCAACGCTCCATATGCAAAATGGGTCACCCTACCCTAGTCACTGCTCCTGATAGGACATCTAGAGCTAGTCTACTGAAATGTGTAGCCACCTTCTTCCCTCATACACATCATTAGTCAATTGGCTACGCTAGAAGCCAAGCTTACCAAGCTTTATTTAAGTGTGTGGTATAACATCATCCCCCCTTCGGAACATTTGTCCTTGAATGTTAGATCGTAGTTACTCTTTGCAAGCTTCTTTAGTTTTCTAGATTTGTGCCCACCATGGTGGCCTCATTGTTGCTTTTCGTATCATGGAACAAATGGGTGTACCTGCATTTCATATCTTGTTCAGCTTCCCGAGTCATTTATTCTACATTATTGTTCCTCCAATGCACTTTAGCTAAAGCTACTTCTTTGGTTCGCAGCTTACGCACTTGAAGATCAAGGATAGCCATCAGAACCTCTTCTATGGATAAGTCCTTCGTGACACGAATATATTAAACATGGGTAATACAAGATGGGTCACTCAAGCACTTTTGAGAGTATAAAGGGGTCTAATTTCAAAGACTAAGCCACTTGCAAATTTTCTAAATAATTTGATATGGCTCAACATACCGGGGACTGAGTTTGCTTCTCTTACTGAATCTCACCACGGATTTTATAGGTGATGTCTTCAAGAACGCTCAGTCTCCCTCAACGAATTCCCAAAACAGGCATCGGTTGTGCGAATAATACTTTTGTTTGCTCTGAGTAGTCAATAATCGACTTTGAATTGTTTTCTCCTTTTTTGCTTCTTATTGCACCAATTCAGGACCCACTAACTTTGTCTCACCCACTTTGAACCAGTTGATAAGAGATCTGCACTTCTGTCCGTATAGGGCCTTATATGGTGTGCCATTTGTATGCTAGCATGGTGGTTGTTGTTGTAAGAAAACTTGATGAGTGGTAGATTATCCTCCCAATATCCCTTGAAGTCTAAAACACAGGCTCGTAACATGTCCTCGGGCGTTTAAATAGTGACGAGCTCGGCCTGGCCGTCTATTTGTGGATGGAAAGTGATGCTATGGTTGATCCTCGCACCCAATCCTTTTTGGAATGATCTTCAAAATTTAGCCGCAAACTGGGAACCTCTGTTCGATATGATAGAAATCAAAAGAATTACAGGAAAATACACATGAACTCACACCATAACAAAAAATGGCCCATGTTTTTAAGTTTTACCCGACCTAGCCCATATTGTACATATTTTGAAAGCACTAGCAAATTCAAAACTTGTGTTCTTACAACCATTGCTTCTAAAAGCTATGGCGTTAAATATGTGTTCTCACAACCATTGCGTTCACTCTCTCTTCTTCTCACATCTTTTACATATGCTTCAAGGGTCCGTCCGCCATTGTTGCTTCTTACCCTGTGTCACCTGGTTGCAATGTAAGAAAATTGAAGAGTAGAAGTTCGCCATTGAAGGCCATTCAAAGATTTGCTTTTGAAAAACGAATTTTTGAGTTTGTTAGTTGTTTGGATTGGGTGATATTCCAATTGATTGAAAATACCAAAAGGTGTTCAAAATTTAAATTTGAAGTGATTTGGAGTAGATTTGAGCAAGATTTGAGTTAAATTTTATAAAAGATACAAGGAAGAAGACGAAGTCATCTTTTTGTATAACTATGTATAATAGTGTATATGAGTATATAAATACATCTTATTCACTATTATACACCTTTATACAACCATTTGTAGACGAACTTCTTCCATGATTTTCAGTTGCAATTCTTGTTCAAAACCAGTCCATCTCCATTAAATGACTTCAAATTTTATATACAACCTCCTTATACTATTTCTTACAAGTCTAAATAACACCCACTCCAAATTTCTCACAAAGTAAATTCTAAATTTAAACCCACATGTTTAAGCTTGTTAAAAATTTAATTTTCACCATCCAAATGGATTTGTTTTGCCGAACTAATATTTGAGTCACAGTTACTGATTCGAAAATTAACTTAAAAGGTTTAGCAATCTTTTTCAAAAATTAAATAGTAATTTCTAGAATTTATTGGAGTTGGATGTTGAAGCTTAGCCTACTATTTTTGGGCTAGTTGGTTGTAAATTGAAATATGGGCTATAAAATAGAAAAGCAGGGAGCTCAGTTGTTCTTATGTGAAATTTTCCCATAGAAACTGAGACCCCATTTAATTTGAATGATTTCCTTAATATATAACATAGCATAATCTTCAGCCAAGAAGGCGGTGTAACTGATAGAAAGTGAGCTAACTTGGTGATTCGATCCACGATAACCCATATGGAGTCGAACCTTCGGTGTGATCGCGGTAATCTGGTAACAAATCCACGCTGATCATGTCCCATTTCCAGGTTGGAATTTCCATATTCTGAAGCAATCCTCCGGGTTTCTGGTGCTCAGCCTTAACTTGTTGGCAATTTGGACACTGAACGACATATTCAGCAATGTCCCTCTTTATGTTGTTCCACCTATATAGCTGTCGAAGATTGTGATACATCTTGGATGATCCCGGATGAAAAGAATATCGGGATTTGTGGATCTTTTCAAAGATCTCCCTCCGGAGTCCCCCAACGTCGGGCACGTATAACCGGTCTTGGTATCTAAGGACTCCATCCTCAGATAGCTGGAACACTTGCTTCTTTTGAAAGGGAATGCTTTCTCTTATTTTGACCAAGGGTGGATCATCAAATTGCAGTGCTATTACTTTGGCTACAAGCGAGGATTCGATAGTGTTTCAAACTATGGCTCCTTCGCTACTGGTATCGAGCAATTGTACACTTAAATTAGCCAAATGGTAAAAATATTTAGTCATTTCCAACTTATGATCCTCCACATGTCGTAGACTGCTGATGGACCTCCGACTTAGTGCATCAACCACAATGTTTTCCTTCCAGGGTGGTACAAAATATCGACATCATAATCCTTTAACAATTCAAGCATCTCTGCTGCCTCAGATTTAATTTGTTTTGCTTGAATATGTAATGCAATCTTTTGTGGTTGGTGAATATGTCAACATGAACTCCATACTGATAGTTACACCATATCTTCAAAGAAAATTAGCGAATGCTAGCTCCAAGGCATTAGTGGGGTAATTCTACTCGTGCTTCCTTAGTTGTCTCGAAGCATAAGTAAAAACTTCCCCATGTTACATTAGAACACTGGCCAAGCCTACTCTAGAGGCGTCAAAATATGTTGTAGCCCACTGGTCTTTTAAGAAGAATTGAACTGGTGTCGAGGTTAACATGTACTTTAACCCTTGGATGCTCTTCTCGCAAACACCGATCTACTAGTACTTAGCTGGCTTGTGCACCAAATTCATCAGGGGGAAACTATGGACGAGATTCTCTCCACAAATATTCGGTAGTAACCCGCTAGGCCCAAAAATCTATGTATCTCGATACGAGTTGTGGGCCTTGGCCTATTCTTAATTGCCTCAATCTTTTGACCATCAACTTTTATACCATCACCGGATACTACATGCCCTAGAAAATCCACTGAGCTCATCCAGAACTAGCACTTGGAAAACTTGGCGTATAACTTGTGATCCCGGAGTGCGCGTAGAACCTTTCGCAGATGCTCTACTTCTGATCGAGAATACACCAAAATATCGTCTATGAACACGATCACAAAGATATCCAGAAATAGCCTGAACGTCGATTCATCATATCCATAAATGCTACTAATGTGTTAGTTAGGCTAAAGTACATAACAAAAAATTCTTAATGGCCATATCAGGTCAGAAATGCTATTTTCGGAACATCTTCTTCCTTGATCCTTAACTGATGATACCTAGATCTGAGGTCGATCATCGAAAAATACTTCGTGCCTTGCAATTGATCAAACAGATTGTGAATCAATGGGAGCGGATACTTGTTCTTGATTGTTACCTTATTCAGTTATCAGTAGTCTATACAGATCCTCAACAAAACTATCTTTCTTTCGAACAAATATTACTAGAGCTCCCCACGGAGAAGTACTGGGTTGAATAAAACCCTTATAAAAAAAGTCCTTCAGCTAATCTTTTAATTCCTTCAACTCAGTAGGAGCCATCCTTTATGGGGAATTTGATATCCGTTGTGTTTTGGGTGACACATCGATGGCAAACTCAATCTCCCTCTAGTGTAGAATACCTGGGAGCTAATTAGGGAACACATCGGGAAATTCGCTAAAGGCTGAAACCTAATAAAGGGCGGGAGGCTTCGCCTCCGCATCTTGCACCGCACTAAATGGTAAGAACATCATTTCGTGATCATCTTCCGAGCCATAAGGTAAGAAATAAACTCCCTTTTGGCACTGCAACATCACCCCTCTATTCGATAACGTTCCCTCCCGAAAAGTTAAACCAAACAACTTTCTTCCAACAATCCATCGTAGCATAACAAGAGGCCGACCAATCCATGCCCATTATGACATAAAATTCTAATATTTCTAATTCATTCAAATCAGCCAAGGTATAGAGATCACTAATAATTATATCACAACCTCGGTACACCTGCCTAACTACCACGGGCTCACCCACGGGCGTGGACACTTCAAATGGTTGTCGTAACAATTCAGGTAATTTACCACATTTACCAACAACAAATGGAATAGTATACGACATGGTAGAACCTGGGTCTGTGAAAGCATACACACTAACAGAAAACATGGTAGTATACCCGTGGTCACTCCCGATCATGATTCAAGGATCTGTCGGTCTGACAACACATAAATGAGGTTTTGTTGTTTGCTTGGGCTAGTTACTCCACCTCTAACTCTGTATCTTCCTATTGGCAGTTCCATACATTGTTCATGAGGATGTGATGTTGAGGATGAAGTTGATATTGATCTCGTTGGCAGTATCACGCCATCCACATTTTTCCCTAGGCAGAACCACATATGTGACTGGGCTGCCCATAAGACTAACACAAGTATGAACCCTGGCAGTAATGCCCAAAATGATTTCTACCACATCGACCATAATGTGGTACTGGGGGCCTCATCTTGCTAGCATCCACACTGTATTGTCAATTCTGCCCTTGGGGACTCAGGCTCTTACAAGAATAGGTTATCTGATCACGACACTGACCCTGGGACTGTGACATCATACTAGCCACCAGATAAGATGGATTTTGAAGAAATAGAGGCCTAAACTAACCTCGAGACTCACCCATATCACCTGTAGATCGAGATCTCTTATGTTGGCCCCGGTCATGCTCTCGAGCAGCTCGTTGTTTCCTTTTAGGATCCTCCAAGTCCCGTGCATAGGCTTGAATACAAGCAATATCCATGTTTGGATTCAGAGAAGCAGTGGTGCATTCGTTAATCAAATGTGGTCCCAGACCACCCACGAATCAACGCACTATATCCCTCATCTCCGCCATAATCAAAGGAGCATACTTGGCCAAGGAAGTAAATTGCACGATTTATTCTTTCTCCAAGCATAAGAATATGTCTTGTTTAGTTCGGAAGAGCTCAATAAGAAAATACTGCTGCAGAAAGGCTTCTGAAAACACGCTCCATCCTACTTGTAGAGCGAGAGGTACCCTAGATTGTTTCAAAGTTTCATACCAAATCATCACAACATCCCGCAATCTGTATGAGGCAAGATCTACGGACTCAGTGTCAATGGCTAGCACATCTAGTAAGATCTGCCGCATTTGATCTAAATAGCTATGGGGATCTTCGTTTGGATCGGTTCCTGCAAATACTGGAGGGTATAGATTTATCAAATCCCGAATTCTCGTGCTGACTGCCCAATCGGAAGTGGTTGGGTCTTGTGGTTAGGCCTAGGAGGCCACTAATCGAGTCAACAACTTCACATCACTCCTCGTATCTTGATCTAGTTTAGGAGCAACCAGAGGAGGAACAAGATGTAAATTATTTTCTCTATGTTATTCCGGGGGAGGTGATGTCCTCGAAACCTGAGTACCGTCATGTTGACCCATAGGGACAGGTGGCACCTGATGAGTACCTTCTTCTACCTCTTCATTTAATCCTTGAACAAGAGCTTGACGTCTCGTGGTAGGCATCCATAAACATAAACAAGAGGAGGGTTAGAAGCGGATACTTACGACTCAGCTCTACTGCACGATCTGGATAAAAAAGAAGGGTATTCAACCTAGATATCATGTAGCCTCCTATTTATAATATGATGAACAACATACCTATAAACAAGACTATACTAGATACGGCTGCAGACCACCTAGGAATCACGCGCTCTAATACCAAGTTTGTCACACCCCTACCTTGGGAGATGCAACCGTCGCACAGCACCCGAAGGCCCGTGAAAACCAATGTCCGTGCTCAAACCTTTCCAATCATGAAACCTGTCATGTAAAGAAACATTGAAATTTTTATACATATTCCAATTGTACCCAACATCGTCATAACCCACTATTTTTACATACAACCAAACTCTAGTCTGCAAGGCTCTTAGGGTACAAAAGAAATATATATATATATACATGACATGGTCGGGCCCCATCATACCAAAATGTTTTAAACGTATGCTCAAGTACCTATTGACTTCTCAACAGCTATTCTGAAGAAGTGGAGAGCAATGACCAACCAACTGGGACAACACTCTACTGGGAATAACATCACCGAGTCTATCTGTACATGTGGGCATGAACACAACGCCCCAAGAAAAGGGCTTCAGTATGAAAAATGTACTGAGTATGTAATGTAAGACTAAGAGATGATATTAAATTAGGACATAGCATAAGAGATATGAGTACTCGATTTCAACCTGAATACCCATGATAAGCCACCACGGCGTTAGCTATGAAAGTTATAAACCATGTATCATAAATATATGCAAGCTTTTGTAAAACCAAGCAACTCTTTTGGGCCATGCATTAATTACCATCATCAATATATATATATATAGCCACTCTTTGGGGCATATCATCACATTTCACTCTACACCCGACCTTGTAAAGGACTCGATCGTACCCGGCCTCAAAAGCTCTAGGTAATCTCACATCACACATCACTCCATACCCGGCCTCATAGAGTACTCGGTCGTACCTGACCTAGGGAGGTCCCGACCGTGCCTGGCCTCAAGAGGACTCTGTAGACTCACATCACACATCATCATAACTGACCACACAAGTACATCTCATATCATGTCTCATCATACCTAATGATCAATGGTTGCACAATAGGCGCCGTACCCGGTGACTAAAGTGCGGCTCGATAAAGTAAAATAGATACGTATATATAAGTGCAATGCAATGTCAGTTTCAAGGGATGACAAGTTTAAAATCAAAATGAGTCATACACTCCAACCACATGATACCAATTGAGAACATTATAGAATTTGAAATAGATGCTACTGACAAGAATGTAGAAGAATAGAACAACGTCATTGAGAGGGATTCGGAATCAACCAAATTCTTAAAATACAAGTATCCTTTACAAGGAGAGAGAGAGAGAGAGACACTTACACCGAAACATGCCAGAAAGAAAGAAGGTTTAAGTACATGCCTTGTCGAAGAATTAGATATACTTTTATGATGGTTATATCTGCCTCCAACGAATTTCCAGAATTAATACAACAAGATGATAGACATAATAGCAATGATTCCAAGCTCCCTCATACCAGATTCTCTTATATTCACTTTCGATCTTGCCTTAGACTGTTTAGGGAATTCCAAAGGGGTGTTAAGAGCATTTTGGTAGTACTAATATTGATGATAACTCCTAGAAGTAAAAATAATGAGTCTCACTGCCCTTTTTATACTATATCAAGCATAGGACATTTTGGCGCTCCACATGAAAAATGGGTCATCTTGCCCCGACCACTGCACTTGGTAGGACATCTGGTGCCAGTCTACTAAAACGTGTAGCCAACCTCTACCATCACACGCGTCATCAGTGGATTTGCTACGCTAGAAGCCAAGCTTTATTTAGGTATAGGGTGTAATATAAGGTCCATGAGAAGAATTACCTTGTTCATTAATTTGGAGTTGGCAACTATTTTGCAAGCACTCAATATTTTGAGGCACTACTTGTATGGCGTGTAACGTGAGGTCTACACTGATCATTGGAGTCTTCACATTTGTTCAAGTAGAAGGAATTGAATTTGAGGCAACGGGGATGGTAAGAGTTGTCTAAAGACTATGATATCACTATATTGTATTTCGTGGGAAAAGAATATGCGGTAGAGGACGCCTTGAGTAGAAATGCAGAGAGTATGGCTAGTTTAACATATCCACTAGTGGTGGAGAGCCCATTGTCTAGGGGTGTTCAGGCCTTGTCTAATAGATTCATGAGGTTGAAAATTTTCGAGCCTAATAGAGTTTTTGCTTGTGTGGAGGCATAACCGTCTTCTTTGAGCGCATCAAGGCTAGCTAGTTTGATGATCCCCATTTGTTGGTGTTGAAGGACATGGTGCAACAAGGTGGCACCAAGAAGGTTGTGATGGAAGATGATGGTGTTATGCGACTTCTAGGTCCAATTTGTATTCTGCATATTGATGGTTTGAGAGAGTTGATCCTTGAGGAGGTTCATATCTCATTGTATTATGTTCATCCAGGTGTCACGAAGGTGTACTGTGACTTAATGCAACATTACTGGTGGTGGAAGATGAAGAAGGACATTACTGGGCATGTTTCACGGTGTTTGAATTGACAACAAATGAAGTTTGAATAACAAAAACTAAGTGGTATGACTTAGAGGTTGGTGATACCGGAGTGGAAGTGAGAGCACATTACTATGGACTTTGCGATAGGCTTACCACAGACTTGAGGAAGTAAGATTCTAGTTGGTTCATTATGGATAGGTTGACCAAGTCTACACATTTCAGTGATTTCTTCTTACACTTTAGAGCAGTTGGCTCAGATCTACATCAGAAAGATTGTTCGCTTGCACGATTTGCCCATTTTTATCATTTTAGATTGTGGCAGGTAGTTTACTTCGCACTTTTGGAGAGCTTTTCAGCATGAAGTGCGCATGCAGGTGGAGCTCAGCACTACATTTCACCTACAAATGGATGGCCAGTTCGAGAGAACCATTCAGATCCTTGAGGATATCTTGAGGGCTTTTATTATTATTTTGGAAGCTACTAGGACTAGTTTCTACCATTGGTGGAGTTTTCCCACAACAAGAGCTACCAATCTAGCATTAATATGGTGCGTACGAGGCTTTATATGGTAGGCATTGTCGAACTCCTATTATTTTGTTTGAGCCTGGTGGGTATGGATTTAGTTCGTGATACTTTGAAGAAGGTGAAGTTGTTTCAAGATCGCCTTTGGACAGTGCAAAGCAGGCATAAGAGTAACGCGGACAAGAAGGTCCGTGATATAGCTTATGCGGAGGGCGAGAAGGTACTTTAAAATGTTTCACCTATGAATGAGATTTTTGAAGATAGGACATCTGAGCCTAAGGTTTATTGGTCTATTTGAGGTGTTAAAGAGAGTTGGGGAGGTTGCATATAGGCTTGCATTGCCTCCCAGCCTTGCAGGGGTACATCCGGTATTTCATGTTTCTATGTTTCAGAAGTATCATAAAGATAAGTCACATGTTTTGGACTTCATCAAATTGTATCTTGATGAGAATTTGACTTATAAGAAAGAGACGGTAGTTATTGCAGATCGATAGATTTGAAAGTTGAGATCTAACGATATTTCTTATGTGAAATTGCATTGGAAAGGTGAGCCGATTGGGGAGGCTACTTGGGAGTCCGAGTTCGATATGAGGAGCAGATCTCCACAATTTTTTACCAGATCAGGTACATTTCTATGTTCGTTCGAGGACTAACATTTCTTTTAGAGTTGGAGAATGTAAAACCTGATAGGTCTTTTTGAGAACTAGCTCCCCATTTCATGATTTGAGACGTTTCATTGCATTATTTGATGATTTATGACTTCGTGTGTGGTCCGTTTTGATTTCCGAAAAGTTTAGATGTAATTTGTCAAAGAAAACTTGATTTTGAAGCTTAGAAACACAAGAATTGCTTGCAAAATGCCTTGGTATTTTGCTCTCAACTCATGTTTAACTTCTACTTTTGTGCGTACCTGTAGAATGAGAACATCCTGCAATATATAGAGTTAGTAAATCAATAGACAACTAGAGTTTTAATGCTACTCTTCCTTGGTGGAAGAGTTCTAGTTGTTCTCAACTTCTAACGCCTCCCTTATCTTGTATAGTGTTCTCTTAGAGTCTGGAGTCCTTATCCTTATGCAATCTTTTCGAGCAGGAGATATCAGATATATCAAGTTAAGATTATCTATTTCACGTGCATTCTCAAATCTGCCCATGTCTGTGTCCACAGGGGACGGACCTAGTTCATGCATGAGCTTCCATTGTCAATCTTCAAAACAAAACTTCACTTGGGCCAACAATAAGGAATGCTCATAGAGAGGCGGTGACTGTTGTTCCTTAGGTCGATTTCAATGGTCCTTCAATATTTTAGGCGATTCGGGTCCAGTGGCTCGGGTGCATGCAGAAAGTGTGGGCTATATATATCATACAAAAATATGGAAATTGGACAAAATTCTAATTTTATGGCCCTAAAACGTCAATAATGAGTAGCGGTCATAGGGAGACGGTGACTATAGTTCCTTAGTATGTTTTTTATGGTCTGAAATTTTTTTAGGCAATCTGGTTCCTGTAGCTCGCCCTTGCAGAAGGCGTGGGCTATAGCAAAGGAAAATCTAGGAATCGGGCGGAATTCTTGTTTGATAGCCAAAAACACCAACAAACGAATAATGGTCATGGAGAGCCGGTGGCTATTATTCCTTAGGTCATTTTTGATGGTCCGGTAGAATTTTAGTCAATCCTGATCAAGTGGCATGGGCCCATGTAAAAGGTGCGGGCGCGAGTTCACGAAAATTTAGGAATCGGGCAAAATTCCACTTTTATGGTCCTAAAACACCAAAAAACAAGAAACGATCATGACGAGGAGGTGACTATTTTTCATTAGGTCATTATTGGAGGTTCGAAAATTTTTTATACCATCTGGATCCGGTGGCTCGAGCCCATGCAGAAGGCGTGCGCTATAGCACACGAAAATCTGGGAATTCATCAGAATTCCAGTATTATGGCCCTAATATACCGATAAATGAGAAATGGTCATGGCGAGATGGTGACTATTATTCCTTATGTCATTTTTTTAGGGTCCAGTAAGATTTTAGACGTCTGTGTCCAGTGGCTCGGGCCCATGCAGAAGTCATGGACTGTATACAGCACGCAAAAATCTTGGAATTGGGCAGAATTCTAGTTTTATTGCCCTAAAATGAGAAACGATCATGGAAAGGCATTGACTATCGTTCTTTATCTCATTTTATATGGTCCAACCAAATTTTAGGAGATCTAGCTCCGGTGGCCCTGGCCCATGCATAAGGTATGGGTGATAGGTCTCGAAAATCTAGGATAACGCGCAATTCCAGTATTATGGCCCTAAAACGCCAAAAGACGAGTAACGGTAAAGGAAAAGGTGTTACTATTGTTCCTTAGGTTGTGTTTGATTGTTCGGAAAAATTTTAGGCGATCCGGGTCCGGTGGCTTGGGCCATGGAAAAGGTGTTGGCTATAGCACACGAAAATCTGGGAATCGGGCAGAATTCCAGGTTTTATAGCCCTAAAACACCAACAAACGTCTAACTGTCATGGCAAGGTGGTGATTATTGTTCATTAGGTCATTTTTGATGGTCCGAAAAAATATTAGATTATCCCGGTACGGTAATCTGGGCCCATATCGAAGGTGTGGGCGCGAATACACGAAAATTTGAAAATTGGGCGAAACTCCTATTTTATCGAAGGTAACGGTCATGGATGGGCGATGACTATTATACCCTAGGCCGTATTTGATGGTCTGGAAAAATTTTAGTCGATCTGGGTCCGGTGGCCCGGGTCCATGCAAAAGGTAGCACACGAAAATCTAAGAATCGGGCGGAATACCAATTTTATGGCCCTAAAACGCCAAAACACTAGGTCATTTTAGGAATCTACGTCATTTTGTATTGTTCAGCAAAATTTTAGGCAATTGGGGTAGGGTGGATGAGGCCCATGCAAAAGGTGTGGGCTATTGTTTTATGGCCTTAAAACGCCAAAAAATGAGTAACCGCCATGCGAGGTAGGGACTATTGTTTCTTAGGTCGTTTTTGATTGTCCGGCAAAATTTTAGGCGATAGGTGTCCCGTGGCCCAGGCCTATACAGATGGCGTGGGCTATATACCATACAAGAAGTTGGGAATCGGGCAGAATTCCAGTTTTATGGTCCTAAAACGCCAAAATATAAGGAATGGTCATAGGGAGGTGGTGACTATTGTTCCTTAGATCATTTTTTTGATGTTCAGGCAAAAGATAAGGTGATTCGGGTCTGGTGGCCTTGGTCTATGCAGAAGGTGTGGGCTATAGCAGACGAAAATCGAGGAATCGGGTAGAATTTAAAATCTATGGCCATAAAACGTCAAAAAACGAGTAACAATCATGGGCAGGCAGTGACTATTGTTCCTTAAGTCGGTTTGATGTTCCGACAAAATTATTGGCGATCTAGGTCCGATGGTCGGCGCCCATCCACAAGACGTTGGCTATAGCATGCAAAAATCTGGGAATCTGGCGGAATTCTATATTACTGGCCCTAAAATGCCAAAAAACGGGTAACGGTCATGACGAGTCGGTGGTTATTGTTCCTTAGGTCATTTTTTATGGTCCGGAAAATTTTTAAGTGATCGACGTATGGTGAACCAGGCCCATGCAGAAGGCGTGAGTTATAGCATGTGAAATCTAGGAATCGGGAAGAATTCTAATTTTTTTGCCATGCACGCCAAAAAATGAGTAATGATCATGGCGAGGCAGTGACTATTGTTCCTTAGGTCGTTTTTATGGTCCGACAAAATTTTAGGCGATACGAGTCTGGTGGCCTAGGCCCTTGTAGTAGGCGTGAGCTATAGTACACAAAGATCTGGGAATCGGGTGGAATTTTGGTTTTATGGCCCTAAAATGCCAATAAATGAGTAACGGTTATGGCGAAGTGATGGCTATTGATCCTTAGGTCGCTTTTGAAGGTCCGACAAAATATTTGGCGGTTCGAGTCTGGTCGCCTGGATGCATGCAGATGGTGTGGGCTATGTGATGCCCAAGACGGATGGCGGGTCAAGCAGGACTGGCAGGCTTTTAGATTGCTAAGCTTCTGAAGAAGGAGTGCACATATCACCTTAGGAGAATCCCACATCGGAATGGGAAAGGAAAGTGAAGAGCTATATAAGGAATGGCACAAGTTTACATGATACGTGCACTTTTGGAGCTCGAGGTAGTGCAACCCAAAACAAAAAAAAAGTGTGCGGGCCTAGGCCCAAAGCCGAAAATACGTGCCATAGGCTTTGGTCGTGACAAATATGGTATTAGAGCTGAATCTCCCTTAGTACGGTAGTGGGGCAAACTTTATCGAGGACGCTAAGTCCTAGGGGGTGAATGTGACGCCTATGATGGAGGGCAGGCTGATGAGGGCGGGTCAATTAGGACTGGCACACTTCTAGGCTTGCAATATTCTGAAGAAGGGGTGCACATGTCATCATAGGCGAATCCCACATCGGAATGGGAGAGGAAAGTGAAGAGATATTAAGGAATGACACAAGTTTACATGGTAGCTACGCTTTTAGGGCTCGAGGTGGCGTAGCCCAAAAAGACAAATCTATATGGGCCTAGGCCCTAAGTGGAAATACGTGCCATGGGCTTGGGTTTTGACACTATAGCACACGAAAGTCTGAGAATCAGGCAGAATCCCAGTTTTATGACCCTAAAATGCCAAAAATCGATTAACATTCATGGTGATGCGGTGACTATTGTTCCTTAGGTCATTTTTGAAGGTCCAGCAAAATTTTAGGCGATCTAGATCTGGTGGACCGGGCACATGCAGAAGGTGTGGGCTATATCATACGAATATCTGGGAATCGGGCGGAATTTTAGTTTTATGCCCCTAAACATCAAAAAACGAGGAACGGGCATGGCGAGGTGGTGACTATTGTTCCTTAGGTCATTTTTTATCGTTCGGCAAAATTTTAGGCGATCCGGTTCCGGTGGCCGGGTCTTATGTAAAAGGCATGAGCTATAGCCCGGATGCACGCAAATGGATGGGCATAGCACACACATATGTGAAAATCATGCAGAGTTCGAGTTTTATGGTCCTAAATGCCAAAAAATGCAGAACGCTCATGGAGAAGCGATATAGCAATGGAATATTTAGGAATCAGGCGGAATTCTAATTTTATGGCCCTAAATCGTCAAGAAACGAGGAACGGTCATGGTGACGTGATGACTATTGTTCCTTAGGTAATTTTTGAAGGCTCGGAATAATTTTAGGCGGTTCAAGTCCAGTCTCCCGGATACATATAGCGCACAAAAATTTGAGCATAAAGCAGAATTCTAGTTTTATGGCCCTAAAACGCCAAAAAATGAAGAACAATCATGGCGAAGCGATGACTATTGTTCCTTAGGTCGTTTTTGAAGGCTCGGAAAATTTTTAGACATTTTCGGTTCAGTCGCCCGGATGCATGTACATGGCGTGGGCTATAGCATAGGAGAATCTGGGAATCAGACATAATTTCAGTTTTATAGCCCTAAAACGCCTAAAATGAGGAAAGATCATGGAGAATCGTTGACTATTGTTCCTCTGGTCATTTTTGAAGGCTCGCAAAATTTTAGGCGGTTCGGGTCCAATCACCCAAATTCATGCAAATGGCCGGGACTATAACACACAAAAATCTAGGGATCGTCCTCAATTCTTATTTTATGGCCATAAAACGCTAAAACCCAAGGAACAAATTCATTATGTCATCTTTTATAGGGCCCGCAAAATTTAAGGACATTCAAGGTCGGTAACCCAAATTCATGCAATGGCGTTAGGGGTGGGCATAAGATCCGAAAAACTGAATTCCTAACCAGACCGAATTAATTCGGTATTTCGGTTTTGGTTTTTCTTCGGTATTTCAGTCTAATGTGGTATTACATTTTTTGAATTTCGGTATTTCGGTACGGTCCTCGGTACTAGAATCTTGAAATTTCGGTATACCGAAATACCGAATTACCTAATTTTTAAAGACTTTTTTTTAAGTTGGACCTCTGCCCAGCGGCCCAACCCAAAACATTTAATATATTTCCCAGCCCACTGCCCACTCGGCCACTCCAGCGCCCCAGCCCAACTGACCAAGCCCACTCTCTAGTCAATATTTCAATTAGGGTCTAAACTAAAGTAGGGCATTAGCATTACTGCATCAGGAAACCAACACTGCAGTTACAAACTCACTCACTCAGTACTCACTCCTCAGAAGTCATTCCGATTTAGGGTTCTGCGATAGTTTAACAAATTCCGCCATTCCAAACGAAGACCAAATACAGAAAGTGATTGGCTGCTGTTGTGATTGTTTCACAAATTCAGAAAGAGATCGGTTGCTGTTGCAATTGACTTCAAAGAATCAAAAATTCAAAGGTATGTTGCAAGTTTCTTCCATAATTTGTGCTAGAACTGCTAAAGTTTGACTCTTTTTTTAAAATCTTTTTACTAGTTTTTATTTGTTTTACCTTGAAATTAGATTATTGGGTATTTGGCTATGTTCAGTAAAATGAAAGTAAAATGGATAAAAATGGATTCTCTCCAACCTTAATGACAGTTCCTTAAATTATTTAAAAATGGATAATGAAGTCTCACAAGCTTGTCCAGTTCTCTGTCACAAGAAGAAATCAAAGGGACCCTTTAAATACCTCATGAAACTAGGCAAATGAATATTTTTTTCAGTAAAATCCATTCCAATATGTGTGATTTAATTAGGATGGATTATTAATTAACAATTAAAAAAACGTGCAGTAACAAATATAAGGAAATAAATTGAAGATTTAAAATAAATTATCATGAGGGACAGAAAGAAGGGTGTCAAGTACAGTGAATTAGCTAGTTTTTAAAGATAATTACAAGGGACAAAATTTTAGTGTAAAAATAATTTATCAATTATTAAATTAATCTCAAGATCTTTCAGCATAAAAATAAATATTTAACTTGTAAGAGTCAGTATAATAAGTCGTGCAGAAAGCTCCCTTTAGCTAGCTTTTTTCATCCCTTTCTAATTTCTAAAAATAATGAAATCATAATGGAAAGTTTTAATACTCAAAATTAATAGTTTCTTGATATTGGTGTTGTAAATTTGGCACAAAATTGATGAATTTCATTACCTAAAGACTAAAGTACATTCTTTATCACTGCTACCTTACTGTTTTGGCAAAATTATGCATGATGAACCTTTTTAAAACCATTATTTATATTTCGAACTTATTAAGAAATGTTTTGAAAAAATAATCGCATATTAGACTTATAAATCACATTGATCAGGTGTTTAAAGTATCGACAATCCTGGTGAATTTTCCCCTTTAAATGTTTCTCCACATTTCATTCCATCTTTTAGTTAGTGTTTGTGTGTT
Source organism: Nicotiana paniculata (assembly GCA_005239505.1). Taxonomy (NCBI): domain Eukaryota; kingdom Viridiplantae; phylum Streptophyta; class Magnoliopsida; order Solanales; family Solanaceae; genus Nicotiana; species Nicotiana paniculata. Next base: position 15,138 of record MDKI01092263.1, on the reverse strand, counting down.
TATGTGTAGATTTTCGGTATCATACTTTAAAGAGAATATTTTTTTAAACCATAGTACTAGAAGATGTTTCTTTCTGAAATTGCTCTAAGTAATGTGAGTTATTTTTATAAGGGCGAGACACTGCCCTATGGTTGAATCCATACAAATAAATTCTTTATCTTATTAGTATAGATGACTGATGAAAGTAGAGTAAGTGATGCCGGTTCAAATGAAAGTTTACCTACTACTGAAGATAGCAACACCAACACCATTGTTATTCAAGATTCTAATAAAAGAAAAGCCATGCAACCTAGATCCAACATTTGGAATCATTTTGAAATTTGAGGTAAATGGGGTTGGTAAAGCAAGGTATAGATATAGTAAGCAAGCTTATGCTGCTAATTCATCTAGGAATGGAACAACCAGATTGATCATTTGACTAGATGCGAAGAATACCAACCTAACATTGATAAAGATAATAGTCAAATAAAGATAAATTTTCAATCTTGCCAAAATGATGGAGGTTCACTTTGGAAATTTGATCAAGAAGTGGTTAGAAGGGCCTTAATTGAGATGATAGTTATTGATGAACTACCATTTAGCTTTGTAGAAAATGAAGGCTTTATGAAGTTTATGATAAAAACTCAACCACTATTTCGTCTTTCTTCTCGTAGAACAATAACAAGGGATTGTTATGAAGTTTACGGTGAATTGAAGCAAAATTTAAGAAGGTCTTTTAGAGAAGCACAACCAAAAATTTGCCTCACAACAGACATATGGACTTCATTACAAAGAATAAATTATATGTGTTTGACATTCCACTTTATTGATAGGGATTGGAAGTTGCATAAAAGAATACTAAATTTTTTCCCTATCACTAGTCATAAGGGTGAAGATATAGCTAAAGCTATTTCAAATCGTTTGCTTGAATGGAAATTAGACAAGGTATTCACTATTACTGTGGACAATGCTTCTTCAAATAATGTCACAGTCAAAGAATTGTCTGAAAAGTTAGATATTGGAAAACTAATATGATGAGTGGTAAACATCTTCATGTGAGATGCATGGCTCATATATTAAATCTAATTGTGCAAGATGGTTTGAAAGAAATTGATGCTTCTGTCGCACGTGTTAGAAATTTTGTGAGGTATGTGAGATCTTCACCTGCAAGGACCTTAAAGTTTAAACAGTGTTGTGCATATGTAAAGGTAGAATGTACCAAAACATTGTGTTTGGATGTTCCTACTAGGTGAAATTTTACCTATTTGATGTTGGATACGGCACAAAACTTTGCAAAGGCCTTTGACAAGTTTCATCTTTTTGATGATGGATTTTCTGTTTTTCAATGATCTCATCTTTGTAAAGATGGTAGTTGTGAAGGTCCTCTTGAATCTGATGATTGGGTGAATGTGAGGAATGTGATAGAGTTTCTCGAAAGATTTCACGAGCTCACCAAAAAGTTTCAGGTTCACGTTATGTCACTTGTAATGCGCATTTTGAGGATGTATCTGAACTTTATTGTCATTTGAAAATGTGTTTAGTTAGTGAAGATGAGCATTTGAGAAAATTGGCTGAGCGGATGCAAGAAAAGTTCAAGAAGTATTGGGGTGAGCCCGAAAAGATAAAAATAATGATTTTTATTGCTTCCGTTTTGGATCCACGTAACAAATTTGAATATGTAGAGGGAGCACTTGAAGAACTTTTTGGGGAGGAAAAGGGGAAGAAAATAAATGCTGAGGTGTATGCTTCTATGAATTCTTTGTTTGAAGAGTGTCTAAAAAAGTATTCAGCTGGATCTTATCCTCTATCTCCATCTAGTTCTACTTCATCTCATAACACATCTAATACATCTAGTGGGAGTGTTATAACTGCATCATTAATAAGGACGAAACTTCACTTTAAGAAACAAAAGGAAGACAATGGAAGTGGGGGTGCTAAATCAGAGTTGGATAAATACATTAGTAAAGAACAAGAGCCTTTTAGTTAAGAATTTGATATCTTAAGTTGGTGAAAAACACATGCTCCTAGATTTCGTATTCTTTCGGAGTTGGCTCGTGATGTGTTGGACATTCCAATTTCTAGTGTGGCGTCGGAATGTGCGTTTAGCACCGGTGGCCGTATTCTTGATTCGTTTAGGAGTTCATTGACTCCTAAATGTGTGCAAGCTCTTATTTGTGTTCAAGATTGGCTTAGAGAGAGAAGAATCCTATTAGTGTTGAAGAAGACTTGAAGTATCTTGAGGAACTCGAGCTCGGTAAGCTTTAATGTTTTGTGTGTATTTTAGTTTAAAATAATATATCATACTTTTGTATTTGTGTGACATATTTGGTCGAATTATCTTTAGATATTGAAAATAATGGAAGCACTACTAGCATTGGTTGATGTATACTTGCAACTTGCAACTTGAGTGGTAAGTTTAATACTCTATTGTTTGGTGATATACTGTTGTAGTTTTGTTTTATTATCATCAAAAAATAATATTCTAACTTATCATTTATCTTTTCTTTAGGTTCAAGTGCAATCATGCCCCTGCTCCTAAAGTACGTTCTCATATTTGGGAATATTTTGAGGTGAAAGAGGATAACGGAGAAGTTCGCAAAGTAGAGTGCAAATTGTGGTCGAGTCTATAATGTTCATCCAAAGAGGGATATCACATGTAGCTTAAGGAAGAATATTAGGTGTTGTCTTGAGCGTCTTTCTGAAATTCGTATTTAAGAATTAAGACTAAGTTGATTCGAGACTATTAGTGTAAACTTGAATTGAGGGATTCCATCTCTGTTTTTTTGTTGCACTTTGTTTAATTCTGCTGCTATTATGTTTGAGACTTAGAGTCTGCTGTTAGAATCTGATGCCTTCTTTATTTATGCTACTGTCGTAAATGTTGTTTTTATGGTTTTGCACTTGACTCATTTTCTTGGTAAAGGAGACATTGAGTGAATTGTGAATTCTTTGCTGAATTGTGAATGCCAACCTGTTCAGGTGTTTCCAGTTGGTAATTCTGGCTGTTCCTTTGTGTTGTCATAAGGTTTAATAGCTTTTGTCCTAATTCTGGAATGCAAATTTGCAATATGGTAATAGGTTCTCCGTTCTTGGCAGTTAGGTTTAATAACGTTTGTCTTAATTCTAGATTGCAAATTGCAATATGGTAATAGCCAGTTGGCAGAAAGCAATATGGAAATTTTGCCATACTGAAACAGTGCAGAAAGCTTCGTTCTTGGCAGTTGGCAGTGTGGAAACACTTAAACTTGCTATCTATATTCTTCTTTCTGCTATTTGAAAAATATGGTATTTTCAAATAGAAAAAAGAAGAATATAGATAGCAAGTTTAAGAAGAATGTATGTTTGTCAATTTTATTGTTGCCACTTTCCAGTTTGATGCTACAGTATCGAACCTAAATAAGTTTATTAAATTAGCGATTATTAAATCGAAATCGTACCGAACCAAAATAAAAAATATCAAATCGTACCGAAATAATTTGGTACGGTATTTGGTATACACAATTGATAAACCGAGTATCTAAATACCGAATGCCCACACCTAGATGGTGTGGACTGTTGCACATGAAAATCTTGGGATCGTCCTGAATTCTAGTTTTATGTACCTAAAACGCTAAAAATGAGAATTTATCATGGTGGATCGATGACTATTGGTCATTAGGTCATATTTTATGAGCCTGCAAATTGTAGGAGATTTGGGATCGGTCGCCTGAATTCATGCAGATGGCGATGACTATAGCGCACAAAAATCTGGGAAAACGTCCTGAATTCATATTTTATGGCCCTAAAACGCAGAAAAATGAGGAACTATTGTTTTTATAAAAATTATAGGAGATTCAGAGTCGGTCGCCTGAATTCATGCAGGTGGCGTAGACTATACCACACGAAAATCTGGGAATCATCGTGAATTCCTTTTTTATAGCCCTAAAACGCAATAAAACAAGGAACTTTCAGGCGAAGTTATGACTATTTTCATTAGGTCATTTCTTATGGGACCGCAAAATTTTAGGAGAATCGGGGTTGGTCGCCCGAATTCATGCAGATGGCGTAGAATATAGCACATGAAAATATGGGAATCGTCCTTAATTCCTATTTTATGGACCTAAATACCGAAAAATGAGGAATGGTCATGGTGAAGCCATAACTATTGTTCATCGGGTCATTTTCGATGGGCCCCCAAAATTTTAGGATATTTAGGGCATGTATCAAGAATTCATGCAGATGGCGTGGACATAATGTGAGCATGTGATTTTTCACCCACCATATACACATACAAAATTCAATGAAATAAACTGCTTTCACAAATTTTGTTGAATTTTAGTGTTGATCGTGAATCATTTTTGCATTGCATATTCATAATTCATCCTTTAGAATTATTTAAATTTGCGTAATTAGGCGCATCATTATTATCAAGGAATTATATATTCATTATTTATAATTAATTTGATAAAATAACAAATGTATGATGATTATTTGATGTAATGTAGTTTTAATAACTAATTGCCAAATTTAGTCATTTTTCCGAACAAATTGTGAAAAATTAATTTTTTCTTTTAAAATATATGAGTGTAAAATTAATTGTTTCACCCTTAATTTATTTACCAATCAATCTCTAATTAGACTAATTTAGAATTAATTAATACATTTTTTGTGGAGTTTTAAGTTAATTTAAATTAATTAAGTAGTTTAGATTGGTTTAAAAAGAGAATTAAATCGGACCTGGGCCAAGAAATACCCAGGCCCAATACTTATCTCTATACACTCAAACGACCCAGCCCAAATACCATAGCCCACCCGGCCAGCCCAAATACCATAGCCCACCCAGCTAGCCCCTGATCCCAAACCGACCCAGTTTGGATTATAACACATCCCAGCCGTTGATCTCTTTTGATCTAACGGCTGGGAACTCCCTAAATCCCAGTACATAACTATTCCAAGAACCCCCCCCCCCTATCCCAGTTCACTTCAAAGCCTTACACCCCCACCGTCTCTATCTTCTCTAAGAGACCAAACCCTAGTCGCCGGCCGGAAATCGCCTCCGGCGGCGGAGCTTCTCCAATCAACCCCAAATTCGCACCAGATGATCCTCACCCTTCCCTCAATCACCTCCCACTATCAATATCCCCAAATAACCATCCAGTTAAGAGTAATTCCGGATCTACAAAACGGTAAAAACCCTAGAACATGCTGAAAATGATCCCAAGCGACTCTGTGACTCAAAATTACATGAGTCGATGGTTCGCGATGAGAAACGTCGATTCATGTGAGTAAGGGTCACTTTTGGAGGTCTCCGTAGTCCGGCCTAACTCCGGCTAGTCACCGTAGTTCGTCCAAACCCCTCAAACGGGTATCCCCCACTTCCTTTCTACGTGTTTCTTGATTGATAGCATGAATAGGCCGTAGTTTACTCACTGTTTTCCTTTATTTTCTTTTACCTGTTCATGTTTTCCGTTTTTTAGTTTAAAGTCCCAAATGCATTTAGCTTAGGTTTTTATCACTATTTTGTATGATTTAACTGTTCAAGTTTAGTAATTTGTATGACCAAGATTAGCATTAGGTTTTTGTGTAGTTTCCTTTCTCTGCTAATTTCCAGACATCTTTATGTTGGTGAATTATGTCAATAAACACGCATGAACAACTGATTGATTAAATCCCTGAATTCATATGTTGAAATGCTTGTAAGTAAAACAGCCTCTATTGGTTGTTTTGCTCGTATTATGTTTGTGGTCGTCGTTTGATTTAGCCTTGATCTTGTTGCCTATGTTATTAGTCTCAATTAGATGTTAACTTCCAATTAATCATAGTTCAAATTTCAACTCTTAGGTTAGATTCGCATATTCAAGTAACTTAAACAAACTAATTCCCCCTAGGCTAAAGTGAAACTTAAACAAACCTTAATACAAGAAAACTGACTAAGTCTAACAACTTAGTTAACTCTCATTAATCAACCAAAATCCTAAACAAGTTGAAATCACTTAATACTTAGAAAACTAATCAACCAATTAGGCTAAAACTCAGTTCTAAAACAATGTTTGGTCATGATTTAACCTAGACTTATCAAGACTAATTTAGTTAACAAATTTCCCATAACCACTTGTTTAATAGATTAACCTAGTCTAATAGTCTCTTAAACAACTAACTAAGTCCTAAAACCTGTCCAGGATAACTAGTTAGGATTAATTAGCTAAAACATATTAGTTAACCTGAGCTTAATAATTGATCAAGTTTCTGATTTTAGGTAATCGAGTTGAATTAACCAACTTGAATCAGTTAACTTAGGATAAGGAGTTAAGCTAATTGGCCTAAATTAATTAACAAGTTAAACCAGAGTTAATACCTAATGATCCTAGTTAAGTAGTAAGCTAACTAGGGTTAACTTACCAAGTCCAAGTAATAAACCAAGTGAGTTTAACTCTGATTACCCAATGGTAAATTCGGGTACTCCAAGGGGTTATATTAGGTAATATAGTTTAGGAAATCAAAATTTTAAGGGTACAAGGGTCTTTTTATGGGTAGAAAAGTTCTAGAATAGGGGCAGCTATCCCAAAGATAAGGTTGACAGTTGCCCTATGTACTATTGAGTACTGTTTTTCAGCTTTTGGATAGGGAATATTCCAAAGAATATCCCATTCCCAAATATCCTATAAATAGACCCTCTTTCTAGAGATGGAGGGACCCATTTCTTGGACACTCTTGGAACTGCTGGAATAGAGGATCCTCCTTATTCAGAAATACTTTTTTCCATTCAAATTTTTTTGAAAAGAAAAGTATTATTAGGAAAAATATGAGTTCTTTTTTTTTTGAAAACAAGTTCATAAATTGATGGCTTAGTTCAGCTGCTATCTTCTCTTTTTTCTGGATTTTGGATTTCTGGAAGTTTCTTTCAAAACATTCATACTAGAGATTTCTGGGTTATTCTTGCTGGACTGTTTGGTTTTCTTTGGGTTTCCGTTTGCTGTTGCTGGTCTCTCTTCTTTTTTGCTGTTCATTCTTCATACTTGACCTTTATTTGGTCAAGTCTTTTCGCTGTTTTTCTCTTAAAAGGTATGTATTAACTCATCCCTTCTTAATGAAATTTTTTACTGGAATCTTCTTCTTCTTCTCCCTCCTTAAACTAGCTGTTCTTGATGAATGAAGTTATCTCTTCTGCTTTATATAAATATGACTGTATAGATGTTTATTAGCATATTAATTAACCTGTGAGTGTGATAAATACTGTTTTGTTGTGGATATTTCTTTGCTGGAATATTCTATATATTTCAGGCTAATTAAATGTGTAAATGTGGTGAATATTCATAGTTCTATATTAGGAAACAAGCTGCACGATGGTGTAGAACCTGAATTTCTTTATGGTCAGTTTCTCTCCATTAATTGTACAGAAAATATGCTTTTAATTGAGTCTCTTTGGTCAATAAAGAGATTCAACAAGCAAGTCTCTAAGTAGGTTAGTATTCAGCACTAGGGTAGATGAGTTTGACCTTCCAATGGTCAAAATCACCCCACAATAGTGCGTAAACAGTAGCATGTCCCTGAAGTTACCTCTGATAGGGCATAAAATAAGTAGTCGAAAGGCCTCCTAGAGTAAGGAATCTGAATCTCTTAAAATGATAAGATTTTGTCTCTACAAAAGCCTAAAAGTCAAAATTATTGTATAATTGTTAAGAGGAACAAAGATGAGATCTATGGAGCTGAATCTGACCCTTCCTATGGCCAGATTCAGCCCAGAAAAGGTCTGAATATGCTTTGTTCTTCTAAGAGGGTCATTAAGGTTTAAATCTAACCTCCTTCATGATTGGATTCACCTTTTGGCAATACTCAAATGCATATCCTCAACACTGTCCAAATAGTAAAGTGCTGGACTTATAACCTTAGATTAATAATAAAAGGTGCTCTTATTTGTTGTCCTTTGTCCATTAAAGAGACTTAGTTAAGCAGGTCTCCATATGGCTTTAGATTTAGGTTAATGTTGGCATTATTGGATTAAAATCTGACACATTCATGGTCAGGTTTAGACCAAGAGAATGCATAAATAATTCTCTTTGTTAGTGTAGCTTAGCATAGCATTGTCAGGTTAAACTGGACCCCCTTTCATGGTCCTGTTTGGTATGGTGGATGCCCAACACTTAATTAGGATGTGTGTTCTATAAATTACAAAAGGGGCTGCAAATGTACAGTGCGAAGAATCCAGATGTGGAGCGGCTATTTAGGATTTCCATTTTTAGTTTCCTTTGGATATTCATAAAAAAAATGTATTTTTTACTAAAACTGTATTTTCGCTTCAGAAAAACTGTAATTCGTTCGCTTATGCACTTTGGAATCCTGTAATGTAAGGGACTGGACTGTATATTCATTTTAGCTTCTCAACTGATAGTGTTCAAACTAATTTTTTAGGCGATTTTCTGGAGCTTTGAATCTAGGTTGCTCTAAAAGTAGTTTAGGGACAAAAATAGGTGTTTAAATGAAAAAGGGAGTTGGTATTCAAATCAGTCTACATGAAGTTTTTTTTGTAAACGTTTATTGATTTTCAGAAGTGGTTATTTCAAAAATTCAGTTGTTTCAATATAGGTGGATTTAGTGGATTATTTTTGATTCATGACGTATCCTGTTAAACTCTCTGAAATCGATGTATGAACACTTTTTGAACCTTGAAGCATGTGATGGGGCTCTCTAAAAGTCAACAAGAACTGTTTATTTGGAATTGGTAAAACTGCCCGTGTTATGTATCTTCGCCAGAAATTACAAAGTTCCAGAAAAATAAAGTAATTTTAGCTCACCCATTTGGAGCGAAAGCAGTAGATAATGCATTTATGTGTTTATAATTCTTATAGGTGTATATATATCTACACCAATAAGGCGCATCTTGATTAACACATTTTCTATCGTTTACCAAACTAGGAAGAGATGATCTTTAAGATCTGATTAAGAATTTCTTAATTGGTAGTTTTCTTACAGAAATAGCCAAGCTAGGATGGCCTAAAGTGATTAATTAGGGATAAAATATGGCTATAGCCCGAAATATGTTGCCTTTTAGGCTAATGAATTCCTCTCTTTCTTTAGACAACCCCCTAGATAGAATCATGCCCTTTAGATTGAATTTGATAAAGAATCGAATACTATTCCAAAATTACAATAAACTACACTCGGGAGTGGCAACTCATGTCCCCGACCTTTAATTCTAAATAACTAATAAAAAATACACATAGCAATCACGGGTGCATTTCATATGCTCAAAAACAACAAGTGTACGCCATCGTAACTTGTCCAAGATAAATCCATAAACGTCCTAATCGATCTTAAAACTAAAACGCTCTTTCGAAAAAATAGAAAACTTGAACATTGCCTCAAATAGGCACTATAAAATCGTCATGACCATAGTCTTGACCACGTAATCTACACTCGGGTGTGACAACTCGTGTCCTCGTCTTCAACTTCAAACTATAATAAGAATCACACATTGTAATTGCAGGTGCATTTCATGTGGTGTAGTTATAATGTGTCCCAAAACAAATAAGTGTACGCCATCGTAACTTATTTCAAGATAAATGCATAAATATTAAAAGCGTCTAAAAAGTGAAAAAGGCTAAAAAGCACAATAGGTTTAAAATATATAAATAATCAGATAATTACGCCAAATATTAATAGTTAAGCGACCGTGCTAGAACCACGGAACTCGGGAATGCCTAACACCTTCTCCCGGGTTAACATAATTCCTTACTCGGATTTCTGGTACGCAGATAATTTAAAACAGAGTCAAATTTTCCTCGGTTTGGGATTTTTAAAACAAAATGGTGTCCCGGAAAATCGTCCAAAATCTGGGTGGCGACTCTGAAATTAATAAATAATCTCAAATCCGAATAATGTCACTTAAAGTGGAAAAACTTCCTCATTACCCTTTTATTATCTCGGGGGTGAAAAAGGAGGTGTGACAGCTCTGGCGACTCTGCTGGGGAAATGAACCCAGAATCTCTGGTTCAGGGTTCAAGAATTCGAGCTTAGAATAGCTGTTATATTTGGCTTTCATGATTGTCTGATTTTTTACGTGTTTGGGCCTAATGTGCTAAATGCCGCTCTTTACCGCTTTGATATTATGTGAACTGTATATAAATTGTGCAGAAACCCCCTTCTCTCTGAGTCTTCTAAATCATCTGGGAAGTGTGCACTTCGTGTGACTTCTTTTATGTTAGAGTCATATCCAAATTTTAGAACGAGGTACGGACAAGTTGCAAAACCGGTGAAGCTTCTGTATTCTCGGTACGCTGCCCCGACCTCGGCTCGAGCTGTCCGCTCGGGTAAGCCTTGTCTAGAACAAAACCCCAGGTTTAACCTAGAATAACAAAACCTCATGCTGGATCCCTAGTAGGAACGCTTATTTGCATCACGTGCATTTGACTTAGGGGACTCGGCACAGGGGTTGGGTCTGTCTAGGACAGGTGTACCCCAAAAAATAAAAGACTACCCTGATGCATCTTACCTGCTACGTATGCATTTATTTGTTTCAGTTTGTGTATTGACCGGCTAAAATAAAAAAAAATTGAACAGAAAAACCAAGAGTGAGGTAGAACAGAAAATTCACCTTCGAAAATCCTCGTATTTATCCCGAAACTCTGGCAAAACTTCTGAAAATAATATTCCAAAAACAAAATGAGTGGATATATATTTTAATCGGTCAAGACTTTCCCGAACTACGCATTGTTTGATTCTCACCGGTGTGGGATACATAGGCCACCCTCATCGGGTCCAACTCTATTTTTCAAAATAAAAGGATATAGTCCTAAATAAAATTAGGTGACGACATTAGTGCCTGATTGCCCAAGTGGGGCACCGAAAGGCCATTTTTGCAAAAGTGCCCGCCTGTGGTTTGTCTTTAAATTTCGACCCAATTTGCAAACACAGCCTTAAAAACTTCCTACATGAAGTGTCGAAAGGCCGTATTCGCAAAAATGGTCCATTACAAAACCCTGTGCAAAAATAACACTTTTCAATTTTTTTTTGGTAGTTTTAAATCAAAAAACGAATGTGCAGGATGAATACAGTTGAAAACATTCCCTGTAGGGCAGTCGAGGAAATCCCTTTAGGACTCCATATGTGGTGGAATGACTTGGAGGAAGCCAGTAGAAAGTCTATTATGAAAACTTTAGGCGGACTTACTGGTCTTCTAAAAATCAAGCCAAGGTTGGACATCGTCGAAGGTCTAGTACCATTTTGGGATCCCGCCCACAACGTGTTCCACTTTTCAGACTTTGAATTGACACCCTCGCTAGAGGAAATAGCAGGGTATGCTGGTCTCAATGACAATTTTAGAAGCCGGTACCCAGTGGCACCCAGGGCGGTGACTCCATATAAGTTCTTGGATCTGTTGAACATTAGTCGGGACGTCCAAGACCCACACCTGTCTGAAGGTTTCTGCACTTTCTACTTTCTTTACAAATGTTATGGAGATCCCTGAGGTTATGTGGCTAACAACACTGGTCTAACTCACAAAGATCAGGCTAAATGGGAAGCCCGCCGGGGGCTGGCTTTTGTGGTAGCATTCTTGGGTACCTTGATTTGCCCCAGAAGTGACGGATGCATAGATATCGGGCTTGTGGGAATGGCAGATTTCATGATGAAAAAGTCCAATGGCACACTTATACCGATGGTCTTAGCCGAGATTTACCATGCTCTAACAATCTGCCAATCCGAGGGAAATTTCTTTGAGGGGTTCAACTTGCTTCTACAAATCTGGTTGATCGAGCACCTATGTCACCGCCCTGGCTACATGAACTATGGCTTAACTGGTTTGAATTGCATCGAGGAACATGGTACTCGGGTTAAGGGCCAAAAATTTCCTGAGGGCACGGAAGCCTGGCACTCATACTTGAGTTCATTGACTGCCGACCAAATCGAGTGGACGTTCAGGTGGCTCCCTGTCAACGAAGTTATCAATATGTCTGCTGAAGTTTGCTATCTCCTTTTAATGGGCCTGCGGAGCATTCAACCATATTCCCCACACCGAGTCTTACGCCAGTTGGGGAGATAACAGGGTGTTCCCTATGACGAGGACTTAAGCTAACAAGCCATCGAGTTATGCCCGAGAGCTGCATTTCCTGAAGGCAGGGTCCGTCAAATCTGGAACGAGTGTAGGTTTTTAGAACCTCAAACTCGGGTGAGAAATCTATCTCAGGGGGAAGTGGAGCCCGCCTACGCTTCTTGGTATGGCATAAGAGGCAGGGAGCATCAAGAGCAAGAACAACTCGCAAAGAGACCCCACGTACAACAATTCACCGAGCAAACACAAGAGCACTGGGCTTGGTTAGAAAAGGAAAATAGCTACCAAGCTACCATAAGCAAGTTGGAAGCCCAGATCAAGGAAATCAAATTTGAAAACATTCTACAAACTGCCACAATTGAAGGGGAGGAAAATAGGTTAACCCAAGAAAAGGAAGTTCTCCGGGCCTAGATACAGGAATTAAAAACAGCTGCTGAGAACCCAGATAGAAGCAGAACTGATGAAAGGCTTATCAACAGTCTGAGGCGTAAAATGTGTAGCTATGGGAATGATCTAGACAAAGCTGAAGAAAAACTGGCCGGAGTTCGGGCAAGATTAACAAAAACTGTAGAGGAGAGAACAGAGTTTGGCCAGAGACTGAAAAGGAAATATGACCAAGAAGTCACAGACTTGAAGGAAAAGGTGGCCGTCCTCGAGAACGAAATGGCCAAACAGGTAAAAAGGTTCAAGGCAGACAGGGAACAATGCTATACCATGATGGCTCAGTTAGAGGAAGGTTTGCAAAAATTGCAAGAAAAGATTCATAAGGACACCCAGGTTCTAGAGGCTAGGTCTCAACAGATCGGGCGTTTACTCTAGGAAAAGGGCATTATCAGGCAAAGGGTCAGAGAAATTTCGGATTATATTGCCACAAAATGCCAAGAGTGTGAAGATATGACTCAGACCACCTTCTTCTCGGCAGTAATGGTATTTGTCCACAAGATAATGGACGACCTACGTCGCCTCTAGCAAGGTTTGGTACGTTGGCCCGTGGCAAGACCGAATGATGTCCCGCGGGCCCCCGAAGTAGTAGAAGCACTCATGTATTCTTGATGACCTTTTCGAGTCTGAATTTCATTTTCCTGTTTGAGTCTACTTTAAGTCTTTGTAGTTTCTTTAAAATTTCCAAGAAAATATGTCGGAGTCTTTTGTAATGAATGAAAGCTGGAAGTTTTTCCTCTAATGAAATGAAAATTCGAAAATGTTTGTGTCCTTTGGTATTTATTGCATGAACTACGTGATGATCTGATTCACGTGGAGTCGTGATATGTAGGCAATCCACATAGGATTCGATCATAACCATAAGAAAGGAAACCGAGCAAGGAATAAAAGAGCGGAAAAAATAACAAAGGAAAGAAAAGTTCAAAACCCAGAAATAAAGCACGGGATGAAATATACAACTGTTGCAAAGATATATAGAAAAGCATTTAATTGCCTAAGTGCATTGCATACACCAAACGTGCGATTGCCTATGTGATAAATGTTTTAACCTAACATTTTGTTGGTTCGATCTTAAAAGGTATTTTTAGGTGGTTGGTTTTGCGGTAACCTGGCTTCCTATCCTTACTTCACTAGATCAAAAGGGAGCATAGAAATGACGTCTGAAAGTCACTTGCCAATCGTCGACTCTTCCATGGAAAACCTAAATCCGGCCATCCCAACATCTGAATCAGCAACAGCTGAATAAAACAGGACTCTGCGTTGCCGCATGCTGGAAATGTGGGACACGTGGTCCAATGGTAGGGAACCACCCAGTACCATTCCGGGTTTCCCAGAGATGATTCCCATAGCAGGCGGGACATCCTACATCCCCATAAGCTACCCAGCCACACCATTTGGATATCCAACTATGTCGGCTCACTTTGCCGGAAGGCCTTCTGAGGTTCGCCCCCGGGCTTTGTTTTCTGGTGTGTCTTCCAACATCTTCACCGTACCACCAAGCTCTGCCACGGCTCCACCAACTATCTCCGGGCCATGTTTCGAGCCACCATCATTCACATTCCAAACACCATCCGTCCATCAGGATACCGCACATGCTACTCCCAATACATATCCCCAACAAACTCAGCCTGAGGTCGCTTTGGGACAGGATAAGAAAAGCCTCGAGCACGAAGAAATAACTCGAAAAATGAAGAGTATTGAGCAGAGACTCAAAAATATACAGGGGTTGAGCGGGCAGAAAAGAGTTTCTTATGCAGATTTGTGCATGTTCCCGCACGTCCACTTGCCTCTTGGGTTCAAAACCCCCAAGTTCAAAAAATATGACGGACATGGGGACCTCATAGCCCATCTGAAAAGATACTGCAACCAGCTCAGGGGAGCAGGTGGGAATGAGGAGCTTCTCATGGAATATTTTGGATATAGAGTGACGGGGATTGCATCAGAATGGTACATGGACCAGGATATATCCCGCTAGCACATATGGGATGACCTGGCGCGGGACTTTGTCCGGCAATTCCAATACAATGTGGACATCTCCCGATAGAAACTCTCGGTCCAATCTCAAAAAGAAGTCCTCAGAGAGTTTCAGAGCGTACGCCATCAAATGGTGCGAGCAGGCCTCCAGGGTCAAACCTCCGATGGATGAGGTTGAAATGGTCAGTGTTTTTCTACAAGCACAAGAAGCTGACTACTTCCAAAATATGATGTCCGCCATGGGCAAACCATTCGCGGAAGCAATCAAAATTGGAGAAATGGTGGAGAATGGTCTAAAAACTGGTCGTATCCTAAGCCAATCTGCCATAAGAGCAACCTATCAAGCCATCCAAAGCGGATCCAGGAGTGCAGCCAACCGGAAAAAGAAAGAAGAAGGAGCCATGACGGTTTCCGATATCAGGAAGCCTCGACAATACCCGCATTCATTTTCTAAAGCTTCCCAACATTACTATCCTCACCAAGATGCAGCTTATGCTACGCCCCCTTTTCCCTATACGGTAATGAATGCTCAGCTACATCCCAGGCCACAACAACAATACAATCACAATAGAGCTCCACCTCCGAGAAACAACCATCCTCCCCCAGCTCCATATAATCCATGCCCTCCCCAAAATGACCCATACAACACCTACCCTCGTGAACCACCAAGGAGACCCAACTTCACCCCTATCGGGGAGCCGTATTCAAGCCTCTTCCCA
>MDKI01138671.1:0-60534 GCA_005239505.1 Nicotiana paniculata | reverse complement strand
AAAATTCTCATTTCAGAAGCCTAAAGTTGGAGAAATCAACTAAGATTGGAATTTTGAGTAAACAATCTCCGAATCAGGATTTAAAGGTTCCTACAGGTTCGTATGATGATTTCGGACTTGGGCGTATGTCCGGATCGAGTTTTGGATAACCAGGGCGTTTCGATGCATATTGTGGAAGTTAGTATTTTAGAAGAATTTCATAAATTTGGGCTTGAAGTGCATTTTAGTGTTGTTGATGTACGTTTGGGATTCTGAGTCTGGGAATAACTTCGTATGGTGATTCTGGAGTTGGGAGCGTGATCGGAAGTGAATTTGGATGTCCGTAGGTCATTTTGAAGTCATTTGGCTAAAGATAGAAATTTGAAGGTTTTTGAGAAATCCGACCGGAAGTGGAAGTTTTGATATGGAGGTCGGAATCCGATTCCGTAAGTTGGAGCAAGTCTGTAATGTTGAATATGAATTGTGCGCAAAATTTGGGGTCGATCGGGTGTGACTTGATAGGTTTCGGCATCGGATGTATAAGTTGGAAAATTCTAAGTTCATAAAGTTGGGATTTGAGTGCGATTCGTGGTTTCGATGTTGTTTGATGTGATTTGAGGCCTCGAGCAAGACCACATTATGTTTTGGAACAGGTTGGTATGATTGGACGAGGTCCCGGGGGCCTCGGGTGGATTCCGGGTGGTTAACGGATCAATTTTAGAGTTTGAAGAACGCTGGAATTGTTGTCATCTGGTGTGATCCGCACCTGCGAGGATTTGGCCACAGGTGCGGAGCCGCAGGTGCGGCTAAGGGTAACACAGGTGCGATTTTGGGCTGGATCCAAGGAGACCTAGGTGCGGAAGATTTGGGCGCACCTGCGGAAGCGCAGGTGCGATAAGGGGTCCGCAGGTGCGGAAATCGGCCTGGGCAGAATGTTTTAAAACAAGTATTTTGGTTCATTTGTCTTCATTTCTTCTTGGGCTTAGGCGATTTTGGGAGGCTTCAAAGAGAGTATTCCTTCATGCAATGTCAAGGTAAGTAACTCCTTCATGCCTCTAAGTTAAATACAAGATTATATGCATGGATTAGGCATGGAAATTGGTAGGAATTTGGGAAATATTGAAGAAACCTAGAAAATGGAAATTTGGATTTTTAGCCACGAATTAAGCATGAATATTTGAGTAAATTGTATATTTGAGTTAGTAAGGCTATGGGTAGAATATATCTTCGAGAAATTTCGGATTCCGAGCACGTGGGCCCGAGGGCATTTTGGTCATTTCACTAAGCAGGGTTGGGAAATTATATAATTTGGAATTGTTGCAAATATTAGAGTATATTTTCATTGGTTTGTCATTTTTTGGATAGTTTTGGGGCGTTGTGCATCCGTTTGAAGTCATCGAAAGGGCTTGGAGGTCGATTATGGAATCTCGGAGCGAGGTAAGCCTCCTTTCTAACTTTGTGAGGGGGAATTATCCCCCTAGGTGAATTAATTAAGTACATTCTATTATCTTCGGGGGCTACGTACGCACGAGGTGACGAGAGTCCGTGCGTAGCTACTATTATGCCATGTCCGGGTAGTCTAGGACCCACTAGCATGCCTTATGTGTTGTACCTGTAATCCTGTCTGTAATATTAAACTACTAATATAATCGAAATCATAATTGAATATTTGAAGAAGACTAGGGTTTATTATTTTAATCATCTAAAAAGAGAATTGATTCCTCTATGGATAATTGTACACCTAGTAGGGTTATATTATGGAATATCATTAAACTTGGCAAATGAGTTTCAAAACAAAGATTTAAAAACTATATTTCATGTTCCTTTAAGAAGGCTTTTTACTACTTTCCTGAGAAAAAAATGCTTTTTTGATAAAATACGGATTTATTATGTGGATATGTGTAACTTTGGGTGCCTGAGTCGCATGTATGATTCGCGAGCAGGATGACCCTGTATTTTTGTGTATTCATATAAGCACCTGAGTCGCAGGTATGATTCGCGAGCAGGCTAGCCTTATTATTTTAACCACGTCGCATGATCGATTCGCGAGCGGGGCAGATAGATTCGAGTCGTTCAACCCTTCGGTAGTGCACAATTTATTGTTGTAGGTCCGCGTCGTTCTACCCTCGGCATTGCTTGCGCATGATATTTACTGCGTAGTTGCTATGATTTTGCCTGATTACTGGCCTGAAATATTAAGTTGTCAATTGAAATGACAGAGATTAAAGTTATTAAAAAGATTTTGGAAGAAGTTGTTCCTTCCCGTCGATTAATTGTTATTTGATTAAATCACTCATGTTGATTAATTGTTATTAATATGACGAAGATATAAAGTGTTAAACGTGATCGGAGTTGAAAATATTAAATCCTGGTTTTAATAAATTGCCTATGATAATCATGCTTAGTATCATACTTAAATATTCTAAATTGACCTTTAGTAAGTGTCTAATTTGACCTCTCGTCATACCTCTATGAGGTTAGGCGGGCGACTTACTGAGTACACATTGTTTTTGGACTCATGCTACACTTGCTGTGCATTTTATTATACAGGTATTTTCATAGCAAATGTGGAGGATTCGGAGACTTAGGCGAGCTGCATCATCCGGAGGCGATCCGCAGCTGACAGAGTCTCCCTCGTACTGTATTTAGTTTTCATTTTAAATTTCCTTGTCCAATTTGTATTTCGGACAGGCTTTGTAATGATTGTATAAATTCTTAGAAATTGCTCATATACTTGTGACACCAGGTTCTGGGGTAGGTTGGGGTATATATGCTAAAGTGTAGTATTCAAACTATTGTTTTTAAATTAACAAGATTTTTCTTGGTTAATATGTAATAAAGTGAAAGGAAATGCTTCTTCATAAATGTTAAAACAGGAAAATTATTTCAATTAATTAATAATTGGATTGCCTGACAATGATGTCCGGCACCATCATGACCGTATGGATTTTGGATCGTGACAACATGGTATCAGAGCGCTAGGTTCCCTTAGGTCTCACGAGTCATGAGCAAGTCTAGTAGAGTCTTGCGGATCGGTACAGAGACGTTTGTACTTATCTTCGAGAGGCTATAGGACTGTTAGGAGTACTTCCCTTCTTTATTCCTCATCGTGCGATTTGATTCCTTTGAGGCTTATCCTATATTTATTCCTACTCAATCTTACGCGTCGCGAGCGCTTGCTATGAATCAGGAATTAGAGGAATTGAAATGGTGCTACGGATGTAATTCGAGATGTTTCCATGTATAATTGGTTGGGGCTATTGTTATAGCCCTGTAAGAGAATAATATGTTGTTTCAGCTCAGTAGCTGTGTTTTCTGGGAGCCTTAAGGCTATGCTCAGGTAGTGATGATGCTTGCAATTGGTTATTGCGCGATGTTGATATGATGACAGAATGCTTGCCCGTATGTTGAGGGATGAATGGTTTGAATGGAGGTCTTCTCAGCGTGTGATTTCGAGACTTCGATATTTTAGTTCCGGCAAAGGAAAGGCATTTGGATTATGAATGGTCCAGTTGGGGTTGATAAAGTATTAAGACTTAGTGTATTTAAGTGAGGTGGGATATGCACCTGTGACGTGTAGTCGTCGTCATTGATTGAATGGAATGTGTTAGGTTTGGCGGTGCTATGGTTTCTTCAGTTGCGTGGGGTCAGACTATTGAGAAGAAGTATTGAATAAAGCGGTTGGCAGAGATCGTGAGGTGCGGTGGTTCAGTACCGGATAAGTGTTGATAAGGAAGGCAGCTAGAGAAAGATGATCTCCGGAAAGCTTGAAGTCGTGGTGATCTGCTGGTTTGAGAGCTACAAGGAATGATCCTGGAGTGAGGCTAGGCGTTGGTTCCATTTCTAGGAGGCCAGGCATAAGAAGCGGAAGTCGAGCAGTCGCAGAGTGGGGTAGCGGCAACATAGCTTGGAATTTGAAGATATTGTTGCGCATTTAATGGATATCCATGAGGAGCAGACGGACTAGTAAGTTGGTAAATGAAGCAGGGCGTAGGATGGGGTATTGAAGTCGTAGAGAGCGTGCATTTCAGCGTCGTTGGAAGGTGTCCGCGGGTGATTTCCACAGGTGGGTTATCTTCTGTGAATAGGTTAGCGATGGCGGGGTTGGCAGGTCTCGGTGAGGGGTTCTAGTGGCTATTCGGTAGGAGGCGGAATGTGTGAATGATGCTAGAGAATTTGAGTATTTAGGGAGTGCTAGCAAGAGGATCTGGAAGAATTGGACGGATTGGTTGAGATAGATCGCATTATCAAAGGAGAAAGGATCTCAGTAGGTTCTAGAGTGGTGCAAGGAGTAGCTTCAGGCTAAGTGGGGGAGTCCCACCATCTGCAGTTGGGTTGCAGGATTTGTTATCATAGGGTTGCGGGTTGTCGGCATGTTGGCAAGTTATTTCAGCTAAGGGAAAGGAGTAAAATGGTGATTATGCATGGGATTTGAGGAATGTGTGAAAGAGTCGACCTTGTCGGATCAGGGTTAGGCTTTGGAAGATTCAGAATTTATGCTTAAGGCATGGGCGAGTTGTAAGGATAGTGACTCGGTCATGTGGTTCCTTGAAAGGGGTTTTCATGTGCTAGAAGAGCCTTGGAGTTGATTGCATTCGGG
Organism: Nicotiana paniculata; assembly: GCA_005239505.1. Lineage (NCBI taxonomy): Eukaryota > Viridiplantae > Streptophyta > Magnoliopsida > Solanales > Solanaceae > Nicotiana > Nicotiana paniculata. The sequence continues at coordinate 55,955 of MDKI01138671.1, read as the reverse complement.
TCCAGTCAGAGTGGGTGACTCTCAATAGCGGTCCTAGTGAGTTCAAAAGTCAAGAATGCGGCGTTTAAGGGTTTCAGGCAGCGGTATGATCGATCATCAAGATTTTGCAAAGTAATTTCTGAGAAAAAGGGAGATGGTTGGAATGTTCTATGATATGTTTCAGCATGTAGGATAGTATTGTAGGAGTGAGAGGAATAGACTCCGGATTGTAGAAAGATTATCAGAAGGGTATGAGACGGGTTGCGGGATTTAGGCAGCATAGTCTCGTGAATCAAGGCCACTCGGGATAAGTGAGGGTTGAGTTTGCTATGAGTGGAAGGAAGTTGCTATTATTCCTGAGGCAAATTGAAGATGATTAAAAGAAAATAGATTGATTAGCCATGGTTGAAATGGCACGTTTGCGGCAGTGATAAATTCCTTTGATGTGATTTAGTTATGCATGTGGTTTTTGCCGGTGTATGCGAGGCTTGTCGGCCGTCGTAACGGATTTCATGTGGGAGCATTTGAGTGCTATGGCCTGTCAGGTGTAGTCGGACCCCGGAAAGGTTATGGTGGTATAAACTACTACTTAAGGATTTGCATGATTGGGTGATTGTGGGAATTCACTCGTATGTTGGGATAGTACTCCTGAATTGAGTTAAGTAAAAGGTTTCTATATGATGAAGTGTTCACTCTATTGGTGGTTCAGAAGTTATGATGGAATTCTTGCGCTACCTCATATTGGCATGTTAGGTGCGGTAAGCAGTTTGTAACTGGGAGTAAGAATCGAGATTGCAGTTCGGTGATGATAAGGATGTCATGAGCTCGGAAGAGCAAGAAAAAGTGATTCGAAAATTCAGAGTAAGCTGGTGTTATCTTCAGTGTCACCTGAGATCGATATTCGGTGAAAGAGGCTTTGTACCCTGGTCATGTGTTCTTAATGTGTTTTGCGGCCTTAGTGTGGTCGGCGTTATGGATGGGCAGACTTGTTACCTCATAGAAAGTCGTGGGAGCGTGACCGTGAAAATATTGTATAAGTGTGACATGTAGTCACTTGATGGATTGAAGATTTGGACTGAGTATAAAGAAGTGCAATATTGCTTATTCGAGGGTTTATGCCTGGAAGGCATTTGGTTCATTTGGTTGTGGATTGTGGGATGTTTGTCCCGGCTATAATGGTTGTTCTCGCGTATTATGAGAGGAAGTGGGTTAATATGGACCCAGGTAAAAGCTATTAGCTTAGTTGGTGCGAGCAAGGTAGACTCGATGTTTGTGGATGGATTTAAATATGATTTTGGGCTCCGTATGAGCCAGGCATGTTCATTTCAGTAGAGCACTTTTTCATGAAAAGGTATTAGAACAACGGATATTGTTCCGTCTTCGTCAAATTCATGTGTTATTATGATTCTGCCGTGTGAGTTGTGAAATGGCTTGATAATTTCCTATGTGTTGAGGTCCCGCGTAGTGGGGATGTTATGTGAGCAGGATAGCTCTTGAGATCCAGAGTTTATATATATATATATACATCGCACCCCATTTGTGCTTGAGTTATAGAGCCTATGGCTTTATCAGTCTCTCCAGGATGGTATTATGCACTTAGCGTGCTTGTGATCGATATTCAGTAATTTGTAATAGTGAGCAAATCAGCTCCATATATATTTCTTCTTATGTGAATTTTATGTGTAGATCGGTGGCACGTCGCCACGGGTATGTTATTTGGATCGGGTTGCACGCTGCAACAGCGTGATGATGAGAAGGGTTAATATGTATTTATTTTCTTATATTTTATTTCCTATTTTCTGAGAAAAGTTCATATTAGTTGCGTGATTTGAATTGTCCCTTCCTGAGTCATTTCTTATTATCATGTTCGAGTTATGGCATATTGGCGCAATGTGGTATCATGTGAGGCTGTTGGTCATGTTTGGGGTGATTTGTTTTCTGGGTAGTTCATACTGGGTGAGACGTGATTTTCGGATCAGGGATCAGTGCGATACGGTTATGTGAAGTGTATATTAAAGAACAAATACCATTATTCAGGCTCATAATGAAGTGATAATTCTAGTCAAGATGAGGTATTCAAGGATTTGTTAACTCTACAGTTGGGTATGAATTTCTGCACATTTCCTCCGTTGGGGTGGTATCGTCAGCATTATGGCAGGATGTCTGTATATTTGTTATGAGGTGCATCAGGAGCACCAGATTCATGAAATTTTGGCTGTTAAGGTTCAGGGAGTGTCATTGTGGTCAGATGATGTGTTATGAGGTGCATGGTGCTAATTCAGCAAAGGTATGCAGTCATGTTCTGGTATGTTGTGTGGTAGTCGATACAGTATTTATATATTCGAACTAGGCCTGGCAGAGAAAATTTCAAGTGTTGGAACTAGGTTCTGAGCTTATTATATGGATAAAAGAAGAATCTTCAGATTTGATGAAGCTAATGTACTCAACTGGGTTGTGGTAGCACGGGCAGGTTCTTGAAATGTGAAACAGTGATTTCAGGTAACTCCAGAGCAGTTCTTAGCACATTCGAGGACGAACGTCGGTTTAAGTGGGGGAGAATGTAACGACCCGACCTGTCATTTTGATCTCTAGCGCGTCGTTCAGCGGTTTGAGGTCGTGAGAAGCTTCATTTCAGGTGTTATGACTTGTAGGTGTGGTCGGAATTGAATTTCGGGAATTTTAGAGTTGATTTGGAAAGAAAATTCTCATTTAAGAAGCCTAAAGTTGGAGAAATCAACTAAGATTGGAATTTTAAGTAAACGACCTCCGAATTAGGATCTGAAGGTTCCTGCAGGTTCGTATGATGATTTCGGACTTGGGCGTATGTACGTATCGGGTTTTGGATAACCCGGGAGTGTTTCGATGCATATTGTGGAAGTTAGCATTTTAGAAGAATTTCATAAATTTGGGCTTGAGGTGCATTTCAGTGTTGTTGATGTTCGTTTGGGATTCCGAGTCTCGGAATAGCTTCGTATGGTGATTCTGGAGTTGAGAGCGCGATCAGAAGTGAATTTGGATGTCCGTAGGTCATTTTGAAGTCATTTGGCTAAAGATAGAAATTTGAAGGTTTTTGAGAAATCCGACCGAAAGTGGAAGTTTTTATATCAAGGTCAGAATGCGATTCCGTCGTAATGTTGAATATGACTTGTGCGCAAAATTTGGGGTCAATAGGGCGTGATTTGATAGGTTTCGACATCGGATGTAGAAGTTGGAAAATTCTAAGTTCATAAAGTTGGGATTTGAGTGCGATTCGTGGTTTTGATGTTGTTTGATGTGATTTGAGGCCTCGATCAAGTCTGCATTATGTTTTGGAACAGACTGGTATGATTGGACGGGGTCCTGGGGGCCTCGGGTGGATTCTCGGTGGTTAACGGATCAAGTTGAGAGTTTGAAGAAGGCTGGAATTGCTGTCATCTGGTGTGATTGCACCTGCGAGGATTTGGCCGCATGCGCGGCTAAGGGCACCGCAGGTGCGATTTTGGGCTGGAGCCAAGGAGGCAGCAGGTGCGGAAGATTTGGGCGCACCTGCGGAAGCGCAGGTGCGATAAGGGGTCCGCAGGTGCGGAAACCGGCCTGGGCAGAATGTTTTAAAACAAGGATTTTGGTTCATTTGTCTTTATTTCTTCTTGGGCTTAGGCGATTTTGGGAGGCTTCAAAGAGAGGATTCCTTCATGCAATGTCAAGGTAAGTAACTCCGCCATGCCTCTAAGTTAAATACAAGATTATATGCATGGATTAGGCATGGAAATTTGTAGGAAATTGGGAAATATTGAACAAACCTAGAAAATGGAAATTTGGATTTTTAGCCACGAATTGAGCATGAATATTTGAGTAAATTGTATATTTGGGTTAGTAAGGCTATGGGTAGAATATATCTTCGAGAAATTTAGGATTCTGGGCACGTGGGCCCGAGGGCATTTTGGTCATTTCACTAAACAGGGTTGGGAAATTATATAATTTGGAATTGTTGCGAATATTAGAGTATATTTTCATTGTGTTGTCGTTGTCTGGATAGTTTTGGGGCGTTGTGCGTCCGTTTAGAGTCATCGGAAGGGCTTGGAGGCCGGTTATGGAATCTCGGAGCGAGGTAAGTCTCCTTTCTAACTTTGTGAGGGGGAATTGTCCCCCTAGGTGAATTAATTAAGTACATACTATTATCTTCGGGGGCTACGTACGCACGTGGTGACGGGAGTCCGTGTGTAGCTACTATTATCCCATGTCCGGGTAATCTAGGACCCACTAGCATTCCTTATGTGTTGTACCTGTAATCCTGCATGTAATATTAAGCTGCTAATATAATCGAAATCGTAATTGAATATCTCAAGAAGACTAGAGTTTATTATTTTAATCATCTAAAAAGAGAATTGATTCCTCTATAGATAATTGTACACCTAGTAGGGTTATATTATGAGTATCATTAAACTTGGCAAATGAGTTTCAAAACAAAGATTTAAAAACTACATTTCATGTTCCTTTAAGAAGGCTTTTTACTACTTTACTGAGAAAAAAATGCTTTCTTGATAATACGGATTTATTATGTGGATATGTGTAACTTTGGGTACCTGAGTCGCATGTATGATTCGCGAGCATGATGAACCTGTATTTGTATGTATTCATATGAGCACCTGAGTCACAGGTATGATTCGCGAGCAGGCTAGCCTTATTATTTTAACCGCGTCACATGATCGATTCGCGAGCGAGGAGATAGATGCATCTATGGTTCGAGCCGTTCGACCCTTCGGCAGTGCACATTTTATTATTGTTGGTCCGCGCCGTTCTAGCCTCGGCATTGCTTGCGCGTGATATTTACTGCGTAGTTGCTAAAATTTTGCCTGATTACTGGCCTGAAATATAAAGTTGTCAATTGAAATGACAGAGATTAAAGTTATTAAAAAGATTTTGGAAGAAGTTGTTCCTTCCCGTCGATTAATTGTTATTTGATTAAATCACCCATGTTGATTAATTATTATTAATATGACGAAGATATAAAGTGTTAAACGTGATCGGAGTTGAAAATATTAAATCCTGGTTTTAATAAATTGCCTATGATAATCATGCTTAGTATCATACTTAAATATTCTAAATTGACCTTTAGTAAGTGTCTAATTTGACCTCTCGTCATACCTCTATGAGGTTAGGCGGGCGACTTACTGAGTACACATTATTTTTGTACTCATGCTACACTTGATGTGCATTTTATTATACAGGTATTTTCATAGCAAATGTGGAGGATTCGGAGACTTAGGCGAGCTGCATCATCCGGAGGCGATCCGCAGCTGACAGAGTCTCCCTCGTACTGTATTCATTTTACATTTTAAATTTCCTTGTCCAATTTGGATTTCGGACATGCTTTGTAATGATTGTATAAATTCTTAGAAATTGCTCATGTACGTGTGACACTAGGTTCTGGGGTAGGTTGGGGTATGTTGGGGTATATATGCTAAAGTGTAGTATTCAAACTATTATTTTTAAATTAACAAGATTTTTCTTGGTTAATATGTAATAAAGTGAAAGGAAATGCTTCTTCATAAATGTTAAAACAAGAAAATTATTTCAATTAATTAATGATTGGCTTGCCTGACAATGATGTCCGACGCCATCACGACCGTATGGATTTTGGGTCGTCACAAGGGTCTTGGTTCTATATGCTTGATAATAGGCTAAACTCACGTAGTTTAATGTATATTTGTACTCCAACTTAATGATGCTTCACTGTCTTAGGAATGTGAAATGATGTTAAAATGGCTCTAATTGTTGATTTTATGTTTCGCAGGAGCTACATGCGCTTATGAGGACCTAGGATGGTGTTTGGAGTCAAATTGAAGGAGAAAGGCCCCTTGGAGTATTTAACGTGTGAAAATAAGGAAGAAAATTGTCGGGACAGATTATAAGTCCACTAGTGCGGTCTTAGCGCGCCCATTAGCACGATTGCGCTAGTCCAGCGATCCCAGGCAGAATGTTTGGCCATTAGCGCGCCCAGTAGCACGATGACTAGCACGGGCGCACTAGTCCAGTCGAACGCGTTATTTTTCCAGGGGTAGAATTGGAAGTGTGGGGCAATTCCACTTAAACTATATAAGGTTCAACTCGCCCACAAGAGGGGATTAATCAGGTTTAGAGTCTTCTTCAAGAAAAGCAAAGGCAAGAGGCAAGGAGGGCAATTGGGCATCAAATCTCATCTCTCTTCCTTGTATTTTTGTCATTGTTGATGATTTCTTCTGTTGTTATTTTCAGTACAATTATGAGTAGCTAATTTATTTAGTCTAAGGTTTGATGGAACCCGTTGAGGATGAACATCTTGTTATATTAATATAGTTTGCTTGGTTTCAATCTCTATTTGTTCAACTAAGCTCTTATTGTAGTTGATTAAAGGGCCCTCAATTAGCTGTGCCTATTTAGTATGTATATGCTCGGGAGAGAGTGCATATTTAGGTAGTTGTTTAACAATACCACTCCCAAAGTATAGGAGGGATCCATAACCGAGGGTTTAAAGGTTGGATTAAGGATAACGATACCCTGGGTGCAATCTAAAGTGAGCTATAATAAAAGCAAGCTAGCGTAGCTCGGGAGAGTGCGTTCAGTAAATTATCGTAATTAGTCGGGAGATATTTATGGTAGAAAGAGTGCTCATGATTGATAGAGATAATTAAGCCAAACAATAGGAAATATATAAGATGGGATTTCATCAGCGGGGGAAACCATAACCTTAGATCCTTCTCGCATTTGTTTACAACTCAGTATTAGTTATATTTTAGTCTACTTAATTTCATTATGTTTTAGTTAGTAAAAATACCAACAAATTATTATTCTTAACCTTTGGGAAGTTGATTACGAAGAATCGGGTGAGTCTAACAACTATAATTGATAGGTTAATTCCCTATAGGATTCGATTATGGGCGAAATACTCCGATTATATTTGCAACGCCCGCTTAGTCTTTTTATAAGACATAGTTGAGCGTGATCAAATTTTAGCGTCGTTGCCGGGGAATTAAAGGTGTTATCAATTATAGTTTGAAGAAATACAAAATTCCACAGTATAGTCAATTTTCTTCAATTTTCATCTATATATTGAAGTTTTAACGTTTGTTAACTTGGTTGTACAGGTGCATGCCTAAAAACTCATCAAGAACTGGTGAAGTATTTGAAGCCTTATAAGACCCCGAGAAAGTTTTCAAGGCCTTGAATCGGGCCAACCGAAAAATCAAACAACAACCATCAATTGAACAACTTGAACCCGACATGAAAAATCTAAACAACATGAACAACAATGGGGACGACATGGTAGACCCAGTTGCACAGATAGTGGCACATCTTGTGCCAGAGGATCCTTTATATGACTGGGCACAACCCACGGCGGAGAATTTGGCCACTGCGATAGTAGTCCCTTAGATACAGGCCGAGTCCTTTCAGATTACAAATAATATGCTGCACTTGCTACAAAACAAGGGACTATTTTCGGGGTCATACATTGAGGATCCCCAACAGCACTTGAAGAATTTCATGTCGATTTGCAAAACTCATAGGCAGCCAAACGTCACTCAGGAAGCAATAAAACTGTTGTTTCCATTCTCAGTGACAGGAGCAACCCGGACTTGGCTAAACTCGCTCCCTATTAATTCTGTTACCACATGGGAGGAGTTAGTTAAGCAGTTTGTGAACAAATTACATCCACCCAACAAGACAACTCAACAAATTGATGAAATCTTGAGCTTTAGACAGAAGCCAACTGAAACATTGCAGGAAATATGGGAACGATTTAAAGGAATGTTGGTTATCTGTCCGCACTATGGTATTCCAGAACAGATGTTGGGGCAGCGTTTCTATATGAGTCTGGCGGATACTATAGAGGCAAATGTAGATGCTTCAGCTCGTGGAGCATTCTTGAGCAAAACATGGAGAGAAAGCCAGATCCTGCTTGATAAAATGGCAATAAATTCGGGGTGGACAACCAGGAATGCACCCATTACTCTGGTAGTTCACTCAGTGCCCTTCGATCCATCCAACACTCTTGCTGAGAATGTGGACACCTTGATAACACAGATGAACATACTAACCAAAAAGGTGGATGAGTCAGGGCAAAAGCAGCAGGTACATATTGTGGATACAACCGATGGGGGCTTATGCATGTCTTGCATTAGTCAGCCACTTGGTAATCAGTGGAATGCTAAATGTGATCAAAATCACTACCCTGAAAATATGAACTATGTGTCGAATTATGGGGGTCAGTGACAGGGTGGACAGAATTGGGGCCAACAAATCAACCATACAGGCCAGTTTAACAGCAACACAACAGTGGAAACATGGGAGCCATGCGACCTCAGGGTAATGTAGCGCCTTACCAAAGGCCACAGGGGTACAATAATCAGAATAAGAATCAACAGCAGCCTTATCACCCCCCCCCCCAGCAAAAACATGGTGGTAGACAGGAAGATGGGTTTTCCAGACTTGAAGCAATGATGCAACAGGTTATTGGGTCAACTGCAAAAATAAGCGAGAGAGTACATGCACATGAGTCAGCTATTAAAAACATTGAAGTGCAAATGGTCCAGATCTCGATGTCTTTGAATAATCGTCCTTAGGGGACATTGCCTGCAGACACTCAGGTAAATCCTAAGGATCATGGTCCTAAGCAGCTAATGGCAGTGAGTCTACGCAATGGCAGGGACTTAGACTTGGAGCAAGAAAGATCTCAAGAAAGCAGACAGGCTGAGATACTGGTACCAGTGCCTATTGAAATTGATGAGTCAACAAAACTGACTGAGGTGACAGTGCACAAGGAGAACCCAGCACACAGCTCGAGGCTGAGAAAGAAGCTGAGCCAGCCCAAGAACCGGTAATTGAGGTGGTGGCTGACAGAAAAATCCCAACTCACTGGGAATAAGAGACCTCCAGCACCATTCACACAGAGGCTGTCTAATTATCAGAAGGATGAGCAGTACAAAAAGTTCTTGGACATGTTGAAACAAATACAGGTAAACATTCCTTTGATTGATGCTCTGAAGGAGATGCCTGGATATGCCAAAATCATGAAGGACTTAATGTCCCCAAAATTTGACTTCCAAGACTTGGCCACAGTGACGCTTACTCAGACTTGAAGTGTTGTTGTGACCCAACCAATTGCGGAAAAGTTGTCTGATCCAGGGAGTTTCACCATTCCCTGCACCATTGGAAATTTTGCCTTTGCAAAGGCACTTTGTGATTTAGGGGCCATCATTAATCTTATGACCCTGGCCATCTATAAGAGGTTGGGGATTGGTAGAGCTAGACCAACCTCTATGTTGTTACAGCTAGCAAACAGGACGGTAATAAGACTGTCAGGCATTATGGATGACGTATTGGTGCAGGTAGGGAAGTTTGTGTTCCTTGCGGATTTTGTGTTATTGGAATGCAAAGTGGATGAAGAGATTCCCATAATTTTGGGAAGGCCATTCTTGGCCACAGGATGAGCCCTCATTGATTGTGAAACTGGGGAGCTCAAGATGAGGTTGAACGACGAGGAAATCACATTCAATGTGCAGAAATCCATGAGGAGACCAAGTGAGTTCGCCAATTGTTCTCTTATTGATGTTGTGGATGTGATAGCGGAGGAAGATGATGAGTCCTTAACTATTGAGGACCCCTTTGCTGCATGTTTGATGAATTTGGGTGAGGTAAATGGGGAAGAATTGGCAGAATGGGTGTTAGCACTTGAAGGAAAAGGTGTTTGGCCGAGGGCACTCGAGTTTGAGACCTTACACTTAGAAAAGAGAGAGACTCCGCCAGCCAAGCCATATGTTGAAGAGCAACCCAAGCTGGAGTTGAAGCCACTGCCAACCCATCTCAGGTACGCATTTCTTGGACCTAATTCTACTTTACCTGTTATTATCTCATCCAGTTTGCTAGATGTGCAGGCAAAGCAGCTATCACAGGTACTCACAGAGTGTAAGACTGCCATTGGTTGGACCATGGCAGACATAAAGGGGATCAACCCGGCATACTATATGCACAAAGTTTTGCTGGAAGAGGGGCACAAACCTTCCAGGGAACACCAGAGGCGACTGAACCCAAACATGAAGAAAGTGGTGAAGAAGGAAATCATAAAGTGGTTAGATGCGGGAATCGTTTTGTCCCATCTCTAACAGCAACTGGGTTAGCTCAGTACAATAGGGCTCACCGAGTCCGCTGGGAAGAGGATGCATCACTATCCATTTAAAGATGCAGCGCCCCCGGCAAAAGGGACATTAGTATCGTCGAATAGTACTAGCATGAAAACTAAACACCATCTCAATAGAATGAAAAGTACTATAGGGGAAACAATCAAGAATTCAATATGAGCTTTAATTAACACTAAAACATCAAGTTAAGGATCACATAGATTTTCAAGTCAATTTCCACGTTATTATGTTGGATGGTATTTAGTGTCAATATGCCATAATCTACAATACCACCATGTTCTTATATGGAGTCCGATCTCGATCCAATCGTCTAGGTCATCTCATTTGAGATATCAACCATATCCACAATTTTAAATAACCATTTCCAGCATAGTTACCACCATGTGTGTGGCATGGCGTCCGATCACGGACCGATCGGCTAGGCCGTCTCATTTGAGACATCACCCTTTCAATCAATCATCTCACTTCCCATTTCTTTCCCATCTTTTCAATACATTGGCACGAGTGGCATCGATTATAAAGTCATTCTTGGCACTTGGCCGTATTTCATAATTCAAGTTTCTCTTTTTCACATTCAAATATCATTATCATCAACAACAATAAGTCCTATCTTGTAAGGCATTAGTACACATATGGGCAAACTTGGGAATCCTAAGCACATAGAGGCTTTTCGCATAATTTGGCATAACAACCTTTATTCAATTTTTGACATGAGGCCTTAGCTTTTCTAGCACATATTCCACATTTTGAACACAACCTCACAAGGAAAGATGACATGGAGAAGCATTTAGAATAAATATTAAACATATATCATTCAACACAAAACATTAGGAATAATCAATTTTATGATGATCAGTTTGGGAACTTATACCAATTACACGAACACCAGGGGATTCGATTCTAAGAAGAAGGGGGTTTAGCCAACATACCTGAAATTTTCCCCCTAATGATATTACAACGATCTACTACACTAAGCAACTTCAATCTACAATAACAACATCTAATGGGAAAAATATTAGTAACAAATCCCGTAATTTAGGCCGTTTATGCATTTTATCAAACACGTAATAGGCATAAATCTCTACATCTCATAACCATAGAATTAATTCATCCAACTACCATCATTTACCAATAAATTATCCCAGCACAATTCTTAAACAATTTATAACTTCTAACATCACATGCATGACCATCCATCCACACCCAACCAACAAAATTCCATCAAATAATCACCTTTCAGTCTCTACAATGGTTATGTATTTAAATGGGGAACCTATGGCTTCCAATCACTATCCCATGAGTTCAATACTCAATTCATACTCATTTACCATAGTAAATCCATGCATGTAAGTCTAAGGGTGTAGGATTGTCATGCCCCAAACCTGGGGAGGCATGACTGGCACCTGGTGTCGCACTGGCCCGAGCGAACCACTCTGTAACTCATGATCATTCGCCCAAAACTAGAACATACTTAGGTCGAGTTAGTTGAACTCATTCCTTTCATAACTATCATGGTCCCACATGGCCACAACTCATAATGTACAACTGTAAGTGGGAAAACACTGTATCACTGAACTATTTTTCTTAAAACATGAATACATATGGGCCGTCAAGGGCTCTGACATACTGTACAAAATGAACCTCAGTCTACAAAGCCTCTGTATAAAACTTCTGACACGATGACTCATAGACTCGGTTGCACTCCGAATGAGGTGGAGTCTTACTGATCCTTCGTTGAAGCCAATCTCGTCTACTATGAGGGCTCGTCAAACTGTTTATCTATACCTGTAGGCATGAATGCAGCGTCCCCAATAAAAGGACGTCAATACGAATAATGTACTGAGTATGTAAGGCAGAACTGAAATATAACAATAAGTCAACATTAATTAAAGACATATAAGAATCAACCTGAATAGTGTCACCGTATATGCATACTTATTATACTTACATATATAATGTTTCTCTTTTAGAATATTTCTATTATCCATAGCGTATGATGCATGACTGCTCAACTGATCAGTGGTAATTGCCCGACCGGCCGTAGCGTGGTGGTAAATATATGACTGCCCGACCGGCCGTAGCTCGGTGGTAAATAACAGTACATAATTTCCCAACCAGTGGTAACTGCTCGACCGGTCGTAGCACGATGGTAAATGCATGAAGATGCATGTACATGTATCACTATATTATAAACATTAACATCTCTATCATATACCTCGTAGGGACTTAGGGACATACTTAGACATGCTTGAATATCACTTTACCGGGATGAATAACATATGCATCCTTAACTGCTAAGAGTAGAAACACTTATGAAATAGCATTACGTTTACGTATCGTTACTTGGATCATGCCAAAAGGAAGAAGTGACAGCCTTAACATACCTGAGTCGATTCTGTTGACAATCCTCTAATACACGTTAATAGCGACAAAATACGGAACAAGTCGTATAAAAATCTCGAAGCAATCACGTTGCTATGCAAAGAAAATCTTAACCGAAACCTTTCCTTAAGAACTTAGCAACAACGTTGCTATTTGGAAAGTGAATTAACGTTGGTGCTTGAATTGTAAAGTTTCTATGTAACGTTGGTGTTTTAATTGTAAAAAACTCAAAATGGATCTCTTTCCTTAAATGAGTAAGGTGACTCACGTTCAAGAATTTCCCACCTCTCTTACTCTTGTCACCTATATTAATGACTTAAGAGTCATCTTAAATTAAGAAGGGGGCTGCCACGTTCTTTGCTTATCTTAAGGATTTAATTTATTATTATTATCTTTTTTAACTAATTAGTCCCCATTAACCAATAATAAACCAATTACCTGCATAATTAAAAATTATTTCAAATTACTTAATATACTACTCACTTTTAATACACTTTACGAATCCTACTATCGTGGTCATGGGGTGCCTGTATAGCACTAGTCCATAAATACCGGGTATTATGGCTCGGATCATATTTTATCCTAAATCAACAACCTTCAACGAAACTTATTTTCTTTGATTCGTTTACCCTTTATCCTTCATGGCACTTACTTATCACTTGTTATAAATATTATAAGCACTTATAACCTCAAAGATAGTCTTGTCCTCATCCTAAAGTACTACTATTATAATATTAAAATAATAAATCATGGTACCATATAAAATCAATACATACACTATTATTTCGTTAAAATATCCATGTAAAAATACATATATTTTTTGAAATTTTAATTTTGCTAATCTCGTATAAAGAGTACAAATTTTCGTACGCTTAATTCTAAAAATGGTAAAAACATAACCTTCTTTTGTGAGAAAATAACTTCTATTTTTTTTACAATAAACAAAATCTTATTTATAAACTTTCTCATATTATGTTTATAATTTACCATATCCGAAAGTACCAATAATGATAACTATCCAAAATTATACTTCTAAAACTTTTACTAAAATACTTCACTTAAAAGAAAATATCACACTAACATAATCCCTAACGATATCAAGGTTGTAAACTTACAGGGTCTCATAATAATAATGTCTTAAACCCCCTATAACCTACTAATAGACATAATCCCTTAGAACTCATATGGATTACTACGACTCATCCTAATATTAAAGTACGAGATGTAACATCGGATTACCTTTTGGAAGAAATCTTGCAAAACCCTCATTTGAGTTCTTGAAGAAATTTCTTAAAAATCTAAGAATTTCATGGTGGAATGAGTTATTTCTAGTGTGGTAATGATAGGATTTACACCAATATAATAGGGATTTCATACCTTGAAGATGGGAGGAGTTGGGTGTCTTGAGATAGTGGAGGAAAGCTCTAAAATTCGTCCAAGTGAAATGGAGGAAATGAGCCCACGAAATGACTTAGAAGGACCTGAAGCTGGGGTGCGCCCAGTCTCCCGAAGTGAGACTCACTTCGCTGCCCACAACATACAAGGGAAGACAGGATCCACGCCCGGTCTGGCGAAGCGAGCCTTGCTTCGTTGTCCGCAAAAATAACTCGGTGGTTTGACTTTAGTAATTTGATCATAACTTTTAGTAGGAATACCCAAATGACGAACGGCTTGATGCGTTAGAAATTAGACTCAAAGGGCTACATTATAAGGGCAAAATTCATGGATAATATTCTTGTATTAAGATAGTTATACCCATTCCAAGTCAAATGTAGTGCAAATTTGGACATCTATTCCACTTAACATTTCCAACTCGTTCCAAACAACTCCTTCCCACTTGAAAACCTCCTTAATATGTTCCAAAACACTCTACATATGTACTTTCAAGTCAAAATAATATGGTTCTATCCCATAGGTCTCCTTTAATACTCGAATACACTATCCCCAAATATTGTTGGCGCACTTCAAAAATCTTAAATTATTAGGAAATTTTAACGGGGCCTTACACATGTTCCCATGAAACATAATTAAAAAGCGTAAGGTATAGAAAACTTCCCTGAATTTTCTTCTTTTCCGAGAATTTATGAACTCCACCCCTATTTCTAAATTCGTTCCTCGTTTTCGCTCCTTAGGATTCTTTATGGAGCTCATTAAGCCCAATTCTTCTAAGGATACTTGCAAGACCCGCTCTTTTCTTTCTTTCTTGTCCTCATCTTGAGTGGTGAATTGCTCGTTCATGATGATCCTTAACTTGTTTCTGCATTCTTTCACAGGATCAATCCATACATATTCCTTTAAATCTCCAAAAATAAAATCCACATGATCAAGGTTAGAATAAGAAAACAAAGAATAAAGGTCAAGTGAATATTCCTCTAGTATGTCCAAGACTATATGTTTCTCATTATTTTCTACCCAATGTTGCAAATGTGGAAAAGTGGATGTAGGTTTGAACTCTTCTTCCGTTGCTTCACGCTCAACCACAGCCTTATTCTCGATCATCTCAGTTGAATAAGAGTCTTCTTGTACCGTGGAAAATCTCCCTCTGTAGACGCTTATCCTCTTGAGTAGGCTCATTCTCGCAGGGTATCTCCTCCATATATTCTCCATTACAACGCAATGAGCTTTCTGAAAGTGTACTTATTATTTGACTCACTTGTGTTGTTAGGTTGTTAATGGCTTCGTCATCTTGTGTAAATCTTTGTACCGGCTTATTTATGAACTTATACACAAGCTCTTCCAAACTATCATTCTCCCCTTGAGGTGGTTCTCTCACTTCGCTTTCACTATAAGGATATTCATCCCAACCAGCGTTAAGACCATATAAATTCTCATACCTGTACGAACTAGAAGCAAAGTGAGACTGTTCAAAATACAAATCATAGGAAGAATACATACTTGCTTGACAGTCAACCCATAGATGATTTCCACCGCATTTAAAACACATAGCAGACCGCTGATAATATTCAGCTTCTAACTCTTCAACCGTCTTCTTAGGCTGGTTGTACTCCATCTTCACAGCATTTAGAGTTCAATATCTACATTATCGTATCCAACGTTTTAGGTACTACAAAATAAATCTTGAAAAGAAGTGAACTACTAACGAAAATAAAATAGAAAGGGAAAATAAAAGAAAAAAAACTAAAACCTAATTCCTAAATTAGCACCACAAACTATTTCAAACACTATTGATTGCTAATCCCTAGCAACGACGCCAACATTTGACGATCTTGAAACACACACTTATATATGCTCGCTAGTCGAATATAGTATAGCAAATATCCTATCCACAGGGATTGGAGTTAAACAGTGTTTTTGTAGTTTACAGCTTTATTGCTATTCAAGATGATCAACAATTTAGATTTGTGTGAATTAAAACTAAAATTAACTAAATGTCTAAACTATTAGCTAATGACAATTGCAACAAGAGTAAGCAAGAAGATATCAAGGGGAGAAAATAGGGATTGATTGGATAGGTGTAAGATACTTGTTCGGGAATTAACTCTAGTCGATTCACTTCTAAGGTTCAAGTGAGTCTCTCGAATTCACTCAATTATAGTCAAATGTTTAGTATAAAATCCTCTCTTGATTAAGCCTCAACCTCGCGATATGAACTAAGTTAAGCTTGGTGAAGATATGCAAGAATTCGTAGCGGGTTATTCTTTAGGAGAACCTCTTTCGATTATCCTTCTAACTAGGTCTAAACAATAATTCAACTAGACTCTTTCGATTACTAGAAAGAAACAATGAATTCAACCAACAAAATAATTCAAGAACATCACAAGTTACGTATCTTTCGATTACATAAACATGTGAATATCTATGCAACAATAAAAATACCCAAAATGATTTAACACATAAAACTAGAGTTAATATCCACAAACAATTCTCAAAACACCAAATCCATCAATCCCTAATAAATAATTACTCCATGGATATGGAGAAATTCATCACGATTAAGTTTAAGTCAAAGGGAAATATAAAACATCCAAACCCTTGTCTTGAGTTGGGAATGAATGATGGATTCCTTGTGCACTTCTACTCCAACTTCTCCTTAGCCTACTTAGGTCTAAATTATTTCAAAAGTACCCAAAATATCATTTTTCCATGTATGTATACCAAGTATGGTCGGGCCCCAACACATACACCTTCTCCTACGTAAAAAGGGACACTTTTCCAAGACAGGGCGTGCGCGGCCGCGCACTTGCCACGCAGATTTCACCCTGTTCTGTTGGGAAATTTAAAAAAATACAAAAAATGAAAGTTGTATCCCTTTGAATTATCTTTCCAACAATTTTTGTGGGGCCCAAACGGAGTTTTGAGCGAAGATTTATGTGTATTTTACTAGATAGTGCGCAATATGCCTCATTGATTCTTCGTTTGTTCTAAACTATCATCCGTTGATCCCCGAGCACGATTTCGGCTTAATTCCTTTGGATTTTAATCATACTTCAAAGCTCCAATCACTTGAATTTATTCCATAACTTCTACATAGCTCGAAATTACTCCTACAAGGCATGAAACACACAATTAGTGTAAAACATTAGCGATTAAAGCTCAAACTCAACTGAAGTGCAGTAAATTGGAATGTGATAATCGACTAAAACATGAGATTATAGCCTACCATCATGGGTCTCAGTAGTTCTCAGAGGGGAGCATAACCTAGTTATCAGGGAGACTCAAGGTAGTGTTGCTTTTACGTCCGCAGACTCCGGGTCACCTTCATTCTCATTATTATTGTTTTCTTTTATCAAACAATATTACATTTCATTTTGAACTTTGTATGTAGTATTCTTGGTAGCTCATATATTCCATAACACCAAATATTGGGAGGTTTTTTAGATGATGTTTGATTTTAGACTTATTTATATATTTTTGAATTTTCTTACCTTATTCTATATTATTATACCATTATATGTTAGTCTAGTTTTCTTATTTAATGTTAAGTGTTGGCTTGCCTTGTAAACGTTGTTAGACGCGATCACGACCCTTTTGGTTGGGATTTTGGGTCGTGCCAGAGATATTATATGATTAGATTGTTGTTGAAAAACGTCACTTTTAAGTAGTTAAAAGATTAATTGCTTAGATTTAAAAGTGGAATTAGAGATAATTAAGCTTTGGCCCAATCTTTGTGAGTCGTTTGAGGTTCTAACTAGAGTTAGTTCGAGATAAGAATTCTAGAAAATTACTGCGTTTGATCGAGAGATAATTATGGTAGAAAGATAACAAACGATCAGTGAAAATAGTTCAGCGAAATTATAACGAATATGTTAGACATTCATCCGATAACTGGAACATGATCCTGGGCTTTTACTCTTGTCTACCGCTTTCTCTCCTTAGTTAATAATATTTACTGCTTTTTGATAGTTGTAAGTAATTTATTTAAATTAAAAATCACCATCTTTATTACTCAATTAATTTGAATTTGTATTTTTAGTGATATTGAATAGTTGCAGCTAAGTTTTAATCCTATGTGGGATCCAACTCCGGATTCTTGAAGCAGATATATTTGCAGTGACCGCTTATACACTTAGAGATGGTTTGGAGTTTACTTCTTTTATGCCTTACATGTTATATGACTATTTAATCATCTTTTTTCATGCTAATATTATATTATATGCTTTAGTCATATGCTAATTTAATATTATAAGCTTCATGTATTTGTTTTTAAATAATTTAAATTATTTAGTCATAAACTATATTATATATGCACCTTATTAGCATATAATATTTTTATTATTCATTCGAGACTGTTTATATGACTATTGAGCTGTGAGAGCATGTAGACTCATATTTCTATTGAGGTATCAGTTAGGCCATATGGATACATATTTATTTAAGTTGTGTGGATTAATGTTTCTATCGTGTGTGGATTAGGATCCTTCTCTCATGACTCGCCCAATCGTGTTTCTCTTTTGATGGTGTATGTGCAGGTTTAATTGTGATACCGTTG
Organism: Nicotiana paniculata; assembly: GCA_005239505.1. Classification (NCBI taxonomy): domain Eukaryota; kingdom Viridiplantae; phylum Streptophyta; class Magnoliopsida; order Solanales; family Solanaceae; genus Nicotiana; species Nicotiana paniculata. The sequence continues at coordinate 37,490 of MDKI01138671.1, read as the reverse complement.
ATGTTGGAGAATAAATGTGGATGCTTTATTCTATTTTGTGATCCTTTATGTCTGTTCATGTATTCTTACATATTGTATTCATGCATATCCTCCGTATATGCGGATTAGATATATTCTTTACATGTATTAGACTTGATTAGTTGAGATAGAGTATTTTCGGGTATCATGCTCTATCTATGCATACCTTATTACACTACTTCTATGCATTTGTTCTCTATTACACTTATTTATTATGATTGATCAAGTTTATTAATTAGTATTTTTTGATAAACCCTCGCTACTACTTCATCGGAAAAGTCAATGATACTTACTAGGTACGTGTTGGTGTACTCATAGTACACTTGCTGCATATTTTGTGATGATTCTGGCCCTGACACCAGTGGAGCACCTGAGGGAGCTTAGTATGTTATCTGAGACTTAGTGATCATGGGTTATTTTACTTAGTTCAAAACTATTGGAGTTACCTTTTATATTTTCTTATTATTATTCTTTATTTCAAAATATATCATGTTCCTTAAGACTCATGACTCTATATTACCAGTACTGGGGTATTTTGAGATAATTTCGTGATGTATCTCACTTTATTCAAGTTTTATTGATATTAAGAATATTAGACCTTATTGAGTATTGTCTCGTCTTATTGTTGTTTCATATAATAGTTCGCCTAGCAATTGGATTAGGTGTCATTATGACCTTGGTGAAATTTTGATTGTGACATCGGACTAACTTCTTTCAAAGCAAGGACCTTGCCTGGGACATGTCTGCCTTGCCAACATGTATGGTTCAAGAAATTTATGTACTTGAACACATAGTTTTGCCTTAAAAGCACGTGCGAAAATCATCCAAGTAGATCTTGAATGCATGAAATGATCTTAATGATCTTCAACACTTAGGCTACTCAAATTTCACCTCTGCAAATCATGCGCGCGGATAAAGCTGCCTTGCCAATAAACATGGTTTCTATATGCCAATAAACCTCATTGCTCAATCTCAATGTCTCTAAACCCAAATTTTAATTACTCGTAAAATTGTAAGAGCCCGTTTGGGCATAAAAAAATTTTCATTTTTTTAAAAAAAAAATCACTTTTTTCCGAAATCAGTGTTTGGCCATAAAATTTTCAATTTTCACTTGAAGATGAATTTTGGAATTTTTCAAAAATTTGAAAAATCCAAAAAACTATTTTTCAAAATTTTCACTCATATCACTCACAAAACTTCAAAAACAACCCAAAATTATATTCATGTCCAAACACAACTCTAATTTTCAAATACTATTTTCACTTGAAAATATTTTTTAATTTTTTTTGGAATTTTACATTTCTTATGTCCAAACGCCCACAAATATACATTGAAATTTACCTAAGCCATTACTCATTTGTCAAATACTCGTCGGATATAGGACAAGTGGGGGAGGGGCATTTGCATCTATACCCGCTTTTTGGGTCACGTTTTAACTTGTGCCCACTTTGCAAAAAAAATTGCAAGTGTACCCACTTTTTCGCGTAACTTCAGCATACGAGGCTGAAGTAGCAAACACAATCACGCAAAACTTCAGCATTCTAGTAGACGGGACTGAAGTAGCAAGTGTGCTGAACCAAGTGTGCTGAAATTTTTGTTTGTAATTGCTGAACTTAAGCATAATAGCTGAAGTTTTGTTCTCTATTTGTTGAAATTTTTGTTTGTAATTGCTGAAGTTTTTGTTTTTGTAACTGGCGAACTTTAGCTCTAGAGCTGAAGTTTTTGTTTTTGTAACTGGTGAACTTCAGAAGTTTTTGTTTTGTAACTGGCTAGAGCTGAAGTTTTTATTTTGTAACTGTCGAACTTTAGCTCTAGAGCTGAAGTTTTTGTTTGTAACTGGCGAACTTCAACCTTCTTAGAGTTGAAGTTTTAACTGACTTTCCATATGATTCGATGTCAATTTGGTTTGATTGGATTGCCTCCTTCAGCGACTTCAGAAAGGAGTGGCCTATCGGATTTAGGGCGGATATAACTTTGAGGAGGAGAAGGAGGAGGAGAAAGATGGCTGAAATTGTTTAAAAAGTGGATACAAATTTAAACTTTAAAAAAAAAAGAGTATAGGTTAAACGAGGGCGACCAAATAGAACGTCCCGTGCAATTTTTAAGTTTTCGCCAAATAACTTTGAACTTGAACCCAAAACCAGCTGTATCACGCATTTGCCATTTCCATAATAACATCCTTTCTCTTGTACCCAAAATGAAAGTATTAACATCCCTTTTCTAGGATTGGCTTGAAAATGAAAATGAATTGGAAGGAAAAACATTTTTCTACCTAAAATCCTATTTTCCCTTTCTTCTAGACTTTCCTTGCTTAGAGATAGAATAGACATTTTAGGCTTTTAGCTTAACGAGCGTTTCTTTCTTTCTTCTTCTCTTTTTAACAACAAAAACAAAATGAGCTCTTAAAAACCTTTCTCTTTCTCGTCTATGTCTCAACCCACCACCAACCCCAAGAAGCGCTCATCAATCTTCATCTCCACAAATCCCTCCTCCTCCACTCCGACCACCGGCAGCGGTGACGTTGGCAGCGGAACCCCAGCTTATTCTTTGATGAAGAAGGCTAAGTCACAAGCTGTAAACGGCCAGCACGTTCACTTCGATAACCTTGAAGACCCTTCTGGTAACTCGGCCATGATGGAGGATTCGAACATGGACGCGCCTTCACGCGCTTCAGTTGGTGGTGGGGTTACTGCCAATTTGTCTCGCAAGAAAGCTACTCCTCCTCAGCCTGCTAAAAAACTCGTCATTAAGCTCGTCAAAGGTTTTATTTAGCTCTCTATTTTTTTTTTTTTGCATAATTCAATTTTATGAAGATTTGAATTTTGTTAACTATTGCTGCTCCTTGGTCATATTAGGGTTCTTAGGGTCTAAGCACAAATGGGTTTTTAGAAAATAATGATACATTTTACCTTAAATGAATGATTGATTGCCAAACTATGTGCAATTAGGGTTGTACTTCCTAAGGCAGTATATGTTTTTTCCAAATACAAAGTTATCAAGATTAATTAGTTCTGCATTTTAGCTTGATAAGAGATAAAATTTAGCTCGACTGTGGTATCATGGGGTATCCTAGTCACGATAATTGGTGTAATGCAGAAAAACTATGGTAAATACATGATCTTTTTTTGTTAAAATGGCGGTGGTGTCTGGGCTAGCGTGCGCGCACCTCTACTACTTACCATCAACACAAGTATAGGGTAACTCGGCCCATCAAGGCTTAGGAAGATGGGAAAAAATCACCTGTCATTGAGTGTTGTTCCCTGGCACATCTGGTGAAGTTAGGGTTCAATTTATCATTTTATTGTATGATAGAATTTTGTTGGATAGTGTGCTATTGAGCGATCTTTTAGAATTTCTTAGGAAATCATGTGCACATTGGTTGGCAAAATAATTATAGTAATGTTTTCTAAATAATAGAGTCCTTCATGGGATTATGAATGCTATCTCAGTTTACATGGATAATTATGTGCAGTTTCTGATTCTTATTAACTTAGCATTTTACCGTGTATTATCTTCTCCACTCTCTAGAGTTTGGACAAGGACTTAATTGTCTTTACTGGTGCATATGCTTAATAGCCATAAGCCGGCGACAAAATCTCTGTTTCTTACATTGTCTGAAGTCTCCAGTGCTACAGTAGTTGGTCAATTATCTTCTAGTTTTTTTTTTTTTTTTTTTCCTCACTGCTTTTCAAAGCTTCCGCAGAAGTAAGTGCCACATGTTATTTATTTTCTGATGGAGACAATTGTAGCAGAAGAATCGCGAAACTTTCTGTGTTTGTTCTTTGCGTTGATAGGCATAGTGGATCAAAATCCTAACAAAAGAAGGTATGCATATGGGTTTCTCCAATCTGAGGGAAAGAAAACACAACCTTTAAAGTATAGGCTAGATAGCGTTGGATCGAAGGTCATGCTACTTAGGCCACTAGAGTTTGGAAAGGAAGCAATAATTTGATATGTATTACTATTACAAATACAAAATCTTGTGTATAAACCACAAATGTTTTGCATAATAGTTGGATACAAGGGCTTTTTACCCACCATGTCAATCTATTTGTTACTTTATCGAAGGAAAAAAGATATTTTGTATGAAATGCTTTGTTTCCCTTAAAGAATTTCTGTTTGTTGGTTGGGAAGGGGTCGAAGTTCTGTTAGAGAAGTTACTAACCAGTAACCCCAAAACTAGTATATGAGAAGTAAATTATGAGTAAGAAGAAGCTGCATCCGCAATTTCTTCTCACTTCAGAACAACCATCTTAACGACGAGTCACCCAGATTTTTTGGCTTCTGAAAGATCCCCTTTCTCCAAGCACCATAGTCAGACAAACCTTTCATTTGCTTCAGCTAACATTTGTTGAGGCAACTCTCTTACCATTCCTGAAAAACAATTATTTTAGGCAGCTATGATACTGAACTCATTAGAGCTGAGATCTATTGTCATGTTCTATGGATTTTGGACACTTTGAGTTGGAGACCCTTTGACATTTCGACAAGGTCGACTAATTGGCTTAATACTTTAAGGGTATTAAGTCGGCTAGGCTTGAATAGATGCATGACATAAATAGGGTGGTTAATTGACTCTATCCTAGGCTTACTGCGTTTGGCTGCAGAAGATGTAAAGCTGCTCCCAAGTTTATAACTTTAGAGGGGAAAGCACGGGAGCGTTTGATGATACCGCCAGCCGGCTAATCCACGCATAATGCTAGTTTTGAAAGAAGTACGGTAGCGCATCACATTCCTTGGTCCCCAATGATAGTTTTAGGAAAAATGAATAACACATCAGCAACTTATCAAACAGGATAAAGGAAAGTTAAGGAACGATCATACTTTATAATGAAAGATGCTCTAGTTAAAATCTATTAACTTCATCTGGGGTGTTGGCTTGAACCTACTACAATGCAGTAGAGTCTCTGTGTTGTTGCACGTTTTTTGAAAATGGGCTTAAGTTGAAGTGCAACAGTTAAGTTGTCCCCTAGCTCTGGTTTGGGTTATATGGAAGGATGAAATTGAATGGCGTTTGAGGGGCTTGAGAATCTTTAGTATATTTAAGGAATAGCCTTTTGTCTCTAGTTTCCTTTTGGTGCACCCATGAGATTCTGGTTTGTACAGATGTTTGAGTGACCTTTATGGAGGGAGAACCATGTTTTCTTGTAGGCTCTATCTCTTGGTATACTGCTTATGGTTGTAGATCTTCCCAGCATCCGTAAAATTATGTACTTTATAAAGCTATTTGGTAAAGGTGAACTTATGATGGTTAAGAGTACATGAAACTTTTTAGATAATTATTGAAGAGAGGACTCGAAACTATTAAAAGAAACTTTGAATAACTATGCTTAAATTCTAGAAATGGGAAGATTCATTAGTCAATTGAAAAAATGGTGACTTCGCTTGGCCATTTTAGGAACTCAAGAATTGGGACTTTCCTTTTGGTAATCGTCTTCTGGAGCCACTATTCATTATACCTACAAAAAAGATGCTACTATAATGCACTATATCTCTTTCGATTGGTTTACAGCAGTGTCATTGTTGATAATTCTTACCTTGTTTCCCATTGCATGGTTTTTTCCCTCTATAAATATCTAATTTATCTTGCCATATATTCTTTTTTTTGGTGTTTATTGATTCATATGCTCATTGTCATCATATTGCTAACACCTAGTTATTGGCCCTTCCCCTGGAAAAAAAATGGGAAAAGAAGTAGGTTAAGAAGAAATAGTGATAACAGGGCTTTCATTATAGCTCTGTCAGAAAAAAAAAGAAAAGGAAAAGAAGTAGTTATAGAAGCCCAGTGAATAAACAGAGCTTTCATTATAGCTCTGTCAGAAAGAAAAAGATTTCAATTGGAAAGCTTGTTCATTAATAACATACTGTAAGAATATAATCAATTAGAAGTTGGAGACTGATATCTCTCTGTGTTGATGGTACGTACTAACTTGAACGGATTTCGTCAGGTTAACATAATTTATTTTCTTTATTAAGTCATATCTCTTTTATTTTATTTTACTTTGGATAAGTATAACTGATATCTCTTTAGTTGGAGTCTGGACCAATAAGTTATTATTATTATTAGTAGTATTTTTTATAAGTTATTATTGATCCTATTCTTTCATGACATTAAGCTGCTATTGATTATTGTAGATGAGTTGCAATATTTTGAAGGCAACAATGTATAAGCTTAACCTTTCCATTTGTTTTTTTCTCCCTGAAGCAAAACCTACATTGCCGACAAATTTTGAAGAAAATACTTGGGCAACTCTAAAGTCAGCTATTAGTGCGATATTCTTGAAGCAGCGTAATCCGTGTGAATTAGAGGCGCTTTATCAGGTGCATGTTGCAACATTACTTTATAATACTGTAGCTTATAAAAGTTCACTGATTGAGTTTTCTGTTGTAGGCTGTGAATGACCTTTGTCTACACAAAATGGGTGGAAGTCTATATCAACGAATTGAAAAAGAGTGTGAATCACACATAGCTGCAACTCTACGGTCTTTAGCTGGCCAAAGTGAAGATCTTGTTGTTTTCTTATCACTTGTTGAGAGGCGCTGGCAGGATTTTTGTGACCAGATGCTGATGATTCGTGGAATAGCTTTGTTTCTTGATAGAACATATGTGAAACAAACCCCAAATGTGCGTTCACTGTGGGATATGGGCTTGCAGCTTTTCCGCAAACATCTCTCTCTTGCCTCAGAAGTAGAATACAAAACTGTATTTGGCCTCCTACAGATGATTGAGTCTGAGAGGTAATTAAGTTTTCTTATTGATCTTAATGATTTTGAGATTGGTCGGTTTATCTTTGGTTGTTTGTATATATGCTTTTATTGGATGGGGAATGTTTTTTGCTTAACTAGTTCAAGTGATTGCTCCTCATACGTAAATTAGTAGAAGAATGAGGTCTTAAGTACATAAAACCTTCTATCTATTATGAAAACAAAGAGGTTCTTTTGCAGAGGTGGGGAATGAGCAAGGTCTGACCTGCCATGCATCAACAAATTGTTTTGCCTCTTCAATGCCATGTTTGACAATATTGGAGTTTCTCCCTTTCATTTGGGAGAGAATGAAAAGAAGATAGCTTATCTTTCTTCTCTTCTCCTTTCTTTTGGGTCTATATGGGAAGGTAGCTTTAGTAATTACTGTTCGAGAGATAATTAGGTTGTGAGAAATAATACACGGGAAAATATTATGTTATTGATGTAACTATAATACAAGTACTCCTATTTGTAACAATACACAATACGTGCGCTACTCCTATTCCATGTAGGATTAGGCTTTATTTACATAACAACTAACTAACACTCCCCCTCAAGCCGGTGCATGCAAATCATATGTACCGAGCTTGTTAAATATATAAATAATGCGAGGACCAGTGAAGGACTTGGTGAAAATATCTGCAAGCTGATCATTCGACTTCACAAACATTGTAGCAATATCTCCTGAGAGTATCTTTTCGTTGACGAAATGACAATCAATCTCAATATGTTTAGTTCTCTCATGGAACACCGGATTTGATGTAATATGAATGGCAACTTATTATCGCACACAAGTTTCATATGGCTGATTTCACCAAATTTCAGCTCCTTGAGCAATTGTTTGATCCAAACTAGCTCACATGTTGCCATAACTATTGCTCGATATTCTGCTTCTGCACTAGACTGAGCAACTACATTTTGTTTCTTGCTCTTCCACGATACCAAATTGCCTCCTACCAAAACACAATATCCAACGTCTATCTGAAGGTGATCCTGGCCAATTATCATATGAGTATCTAACGATCTGCTCATGGCCTCGATCCTCAAACAATAACACTTTTTTTGGAGCCGATTTTATATATCGAAGAATGCGGACAATTGCATCCCAATGACTATCGTAGGCAGAATTCATAAATTGACTTATAACACTCACAAGAAAGGAAATGTCAGGTCTAGTCACTGTGAGATAATTTAATTTACCAACTAGTCGCCTATATCTTGCAGGATCGGTAAGAGGCTCCCCCGTCTTGGCAGAAGTTTAAAATTCAGATCCATCATAGTGTCGACAGGTCTACAACCTGTCATTCCTGTCTCCTCAAGAATGTCCAAGGCATACTTCCGTTGTTAGATCACGATACCTGAGCTAGACTGAGCGACCTCAATACCTAGAAAATACTTTAATTTGCCTAGATCCTTAGTCCGAAAGTGTTGAAAAAGATGTTTCTTCAATTTAGTAATACCATCGTGATCATTGCCGGTAATAACAATATCGTCAACATAGACCACTAGATAAATACAGAGACTTGAAGCAGAATGCTGATAAAACACGGAGTGATCAGCTTCACTCCGAATCATGCCAAACTCCGTAATAACTATGCTGAACTTACCAAACCAGGTTCAAGAAGACTACTTTAGACTATAAAGTGACCGGCGCAAGTGACATACAAGGGCACAATACTCCCTCTGAACAACAAAACCAGGTGGTTGTTCCATATAAACTTCATCCTCAAGGTCACCATGAAGAAAAAGTTTCTTAATGTTCAGCTGATAGAGAGGCCAATGGCGAACAACAACCATGGATAGAAAAAGACGGACTAATGCTATTTTAGCCACGGGAGAGAAAACATCACTGTAATCGAGCCCAAATATCTAGTATATCCTTTGGCAACAAGATGGGCCTTAAGTTGATCAACCTGACCATCCGGACCAACTTAGACTGCATAACCCAACGACATGAGGAACAAGCTCCCAAGTACCACTTGTATGTGAAGCAGACATCTCTTCAATCATAGCCTGTCGCCATCCTGGATGAGATAATACTTCACCTGTAGAGATGGAAACAAAGGACAAAGAAGATATAAAAGCATAATGGGGTGATGACAGACGATGATAACTTAAACTAACATAATGGGATTAGGATTAAGTGTGGTCCGTATACCTTTCCGAAGTGCAATCGGTGCACTAAGAAGAGACAATTCCGCAGTAGGAGCAGGGTCAGATGCATGACGTGAATCAGCTGGGCCTGGGCGCGGACGACAACGATAAGTCAAGAGTGGTGTTCTTGTTACCGTGGATCTAGGAGGAGCAATACTAGACTCTTCAACGGTTGATATGGGTAAGACTTCTGCGGCTGAAGGTGGAGGAGGAGCTATAGTAAACTCCTTAAAGGTCGGTATAGGTAAGACCTCAGATATATCAAGGTTGTCAGAAGAGGTAAAGAAAGGTTTAGACTCAAAAAATGTGATGTCAGCTGACATAAGGTACCTGCGAAGATCAGGTGAGTAACAACGATATCCCTTTTGAACACGAGAATAACCAAGGAAGACACACTTAAGAGCACGATGAGCTAACTTATCTTTTCTAGAGGCTAACTCATGAACGAAACATGTGCTTCCAAAAATACGAGGGAAGAGAGTATAAGGCTTTTTGGGGAAACAATACTTATTAAGTAGTTAGTCATGTATAGTGTCCCACATCGGAAAGTAGATACCAGTGTTTTTGAGAGCGAGAAGCACAAAAAAGCGACAGGGGCTCGCCTCGCTTCAAAAGCGAAGCGCACGCTTCATTGAAGTCAATTCTTAAAAAACATAATGTAAACCATAGGACAAGCAGAATCACATAAAAATTAACTTTATAAACTGAAATACACATACAAATTAATAAATAAAGGCTAAAATACTAATCAAATAAACTGATAATATATATATATATATATATATATATATATATATACACACACACACACAAGATTAACTTTACAAAGTTACCAGTTTAAAAAAAAAAGATTAACTTTACAAACAGAAATACACATAAACTAAAATACTAATCAAATAAACTGAAATGTAATATATATACAATAATTTACTTTATAAAGTGAAATACACATACAAATTAATTAATAAAGGCTAAAATATTAAATAAGTAGAAAAAAAGGAGAAAAAAAAATTTCGCACCTGCCCTAGCTATGAGCAGGTGCCTCTGGACGGGAACAAGATGAAGAAAGAAGAAAGAAAAAAATGAGAAGAAGAAAGAAGAAAAACCTGGAGCTTCTTTGTTGAAGTCTTGAACCCTAGCAGCAATTGATTTTGAGAGAAGTGGTCTTTACTTAGGTTAGGGTCTGTTTTGTATAATAAAAAAATAGACCCAAACTTTAAAAAAAAAAAAACTGACCCAAACTTTTTTTTTCTTAAAACTGACCCCTCCACCACAAAAGCGAGCGCTTTGTCGCTTCTCGCTTGGCGATCGCTTCGCGCTTCTTCTACTGAAGCGAGCGCTTCGTGTGGTCGCCTCACCTCAGGCATGGAAAAGCGACAAGGCATCGCTTCGCGTCGCTTCTTGCTTTAAGCGATCGCTTCGTCGCCTTTTAGAACACTGGTAGATATCTATTATTATGTAATCACTGTATATAAATAGGTGTTGTACAACACTTTAGAAAATTAATAATATTTTCTCTATAAGAGCAATCGTGATAGATTTATCGCTGTGCATAAATTCCAGCGACTCCTGGGAGAGATATGAGTCAACCGGAAGTTTTTTTTCGGCAAACATAGGTCTGCCGCAAGTAAAAAAGCCACTTTTCGTTAGTGTTGTGCAAAAAACCAACACCACCACAAAGTAGATCGGCCTCCGACGACCAACCCATAAAAATATCTCCGTTAGAAGACCACCCACACGCTCCCACGCGCCGGCGGAGGAAATTTTTTCGGGGAAGTTCCGATGTCGCGCGCCGGTACGTAGGGCCCTTTCCGGTCACTTTTTGGAAATAGTTCTTTGGGACAGATTGTTCGCAAGGGAATTCCGAGCTTACCCATCCAGGTTGCACCAAATTCCTACCACTTTTATATTTTTTCGGCATGAACAATGATTTTTTCGAGCGTGAACAATGATTTCATAAGGGTTTTTGATTTTTCCGGAGTGAAAATTATAATGTCATTCGTATCAAAAGCCTTTGACTCACAATCCGTTGGATCTAATCCAGATGGTTTCTTTATCATATTATATTGAGTTTTTTCAGTACAAAACATTTAAACAGACATCTTCAGAGATAGCTTCCATAGCTTTCGTTGTTCAAACAGGTAGTAGCGTGACTTGTGTCTCCCAATCTTTAATCTCCGAGTCTTGGGTCATTGATTCAGGTGCATCAGATCATCTCTCTTTTCTCTACTATTTCGTATTCTCAATCTTTCCAACAGTCACAATGGCCAATGGATGTCAAACCATGGCAATTACAATAGGTTAAGTAAGCCCACTTCCTTCCATAGCTTTAGATTCAATTCTTTATGTTCCCAATAGTCCTTTTAATCTCATAGTCGTAAGTTGCTTAGCCAAATCACTTAAATGTGCTGTTTTATTTCTTGATGACCTTGTTTTTATCGCAGTACGAGGCGGATCATTGGTACCGAGCATGAATCAAATGGACTTTATTACCTTATCTTTGCTAAATCACATGGATTTACATCTTGTCTTCCTTCAACACCTTGTCTTGTTACTGATTCACTAGATTTATTACATAAACAGTTGGGACTTCCCAGTTTGTCAAAACTTCAGAAAATGGTACCTGGTTTATCTCACTTGTCCACTCTAGAGTGTAAAGTCATGTCAACTCAGTAAGCATACTAGCTCCCATTTCCCTCGACGTCATGATAATTGAACAGAGTCACCTTTCACTTTAGTCCAATTCATATGTCTGGGATCCTAGTTAGGTCAGTTCTACCTTGGGATTTCGCTACTTTGTTAGTTTCATTGATGATTATTCCCAGCGCACTTGGATATTTTTTGTAAAAAATCGATCTGAGTTGTTTTCTATTTTTCAGACCTTCCTTGCTGAAATTCAAAATCAATTTGGGGTTATTATCCGCACTAATCGAAGTGATAATACGCTAGAGTATTTGTCTTCCCCATTTTAACAATTTATGAACTCTCTATGGGATTATTCATCAAACATCTTGTCCGTACACATCTCAACAAAATGGGGGTAGCTGAAAGAAAGAATAAACATCTTATTGAAATTGCTCGTACCCTGCTTATACAGTCTCATGTTCCGTTGCATTTTTTGGGGTTTGCAGTTCTTACATCTTACGATCTTATTAATTATATGCCATCTTCAACTATCCAAAATCAAGTTCCATTCTCTGTCCTATTTCCGCACTTACCTTTGTTCTCTCTTCCACCCGAGTCTTTGGAAGCACGTGTTTTGTTCATAACCTTACCACTTGCTCGATACTGAAGGGACTCATTATATTCCCCTTCAGATAAAGAAAATCACTTGTTACCTGTAGTCTTGGTCTGAGCAACATAACCATTTTTAGGTGGTCGACCATGTAAAGAATAGCAGACTTCACGCGCATGCCCAAGTTTAAAAAAATAAGAACACTTGGGTCGAGATCTTCCAAAACGACCTCCTCCTTGTGTATTCTCCATAGTTTGAGATGTCCGATTTTCCACTGCCTGTGATGCGAGAACAGAGGAGTCAAGTGTCTGTGAGGAGATCATTGGGTAACTTGGTGTTGCAGCAAGGCGAAGTAATCGAGAGAACAATTCATCAACTGTAGGGACAATCAAACTAGCCAAAATCTGGTCACACCGAATCAAGGTCATGAGGAAGTCCAGCGAGTGTAAGAACTAGAAACATCTTTTGTCGTTGCTCTTGTTGCTTTTCACCAGAAACTGGCATCAACTTCTCAAATTCCTCCATGACTGCCTGTACTTGTAAGTAAGTCGACATATTCAGTTCCTGTTTCTTCAAATTGGTCATCCGCGATGTCACATCATAGAAATAAGATATGTCATTAGTGTATAAAGTACGAGCCTTTTCCCAAACTAAATGACATGCCTGGAGTGGACCAAACAAAGGAATCAATTTGGAATCAATAGATCGCCACAAGATACTACATAACTGAGCATCGATCTTTTCCCGTTGTGCTTTGGTCTTTTCATCTCCCTCACTAGCCTTTTTGGTTAAGTGATCTTGTACACCTTGACCTTTACACCACAACTTCGCCGACGAAGCCCAAGATAAATAATTTGAACTTCCAAGTAGGGTTCAGAAGTAATCATAAAGGCTGAATTTCCAACTCCACTTTTCTTGGAACCAAAAGCGTCAAATCCGAGAGACATGATTGGATCAAATAATTACGAAGTCACAAAATTGTGTTAGGTCAGAGAAACAGCTAACAAGCAGCAGAAAAAATACACTGTAGCTGCCGGAAACTGAAGCAGTCGCCGGAATCTGCCAACAATCGCCGGAAAATAAAATAATGTGATGAAACTTGAATGTATAGAGTAGGGATTAGTAAGCGAGCAAACTGTCCTCAAGGAACTTCTACAAAAAATGACCAGAAAAGGTCGTACTCGTCGGTGCGTGGGCTCACGCGCTCGCAGTAACCCTAGCTTCTGACGGTGTGTGAGAGTGCGTGAGGCGGTTTGGTCGCCGGAGAGGTTGAGTGGGGTTTGGTCGCCGGACGATGACGGATCTTGTGGTAGCGTTGGATTTTGCACTAACACTGACAGAGAAAGATGACGCAAGACAGCCGTGAAAAAGTCACCGTAAAATTGAGGCACGTTGACTTTCTGCTGTATTCTGGTTCCCGGATGCGTCTCACCACCACGGCTCTGATACCATTTGATAAATAATACACGGGGAAATATTATGTTATTGATGTACCCTAACTATAATACAAGTACCCCTATTATAACAATACACCATACCTACGCTACTCCTATTCCATGTAGGACTATGCTTATCTACATAACAACTAACTAACATAAGTAAATAAAAGTGTGCTCTTTCTACCGTCTTAAGCGTTTTGATGAGATAGTCACATGCTTCAACAATTGTAAATCTGGTTCTCTTATGTTTAACATATTTCATTCTGGTTACAGATTAGGTGAGGCAGTTGAAAGGACACTGCTCAACCATCTTCTGAAGATGTTCACTGCCTTGGGGATTTACGCGGAAAGCTTCGAGAAGCCATTTCTTGAGCGTACTTCCGAGTTTTATGCTGCTGAAGGTGTCAAATACATGCAACAGTCAGATGTTCCAGATTACTTGAAGCATGTGGAGGTCTGCTTCTCCTCTCCCTGTAGACTGCTGTTTTAAGCAATTAATGTTAATAACGACATTGTTTTACCGCCCCCTTTGTTAATAATACTCCCTCCAACCAGAACTTCACCTTGTAATTATTTTCACAAAGATTATTTTACTCTAGAAGTTTGTGGTTATTATACTTTTTGTTATTTTTAAATAAATTTAGTATCGGGAAAATAACTGAATCTAAAATCAAACTAAAAGCTGGTCAATTCCAAAATCAGACTATCTTTTCTAGGATGGGGATATTGCTTTTCACAAGCATCCCTTGTTTAGTCAACAACTGAAGTTCCTTCTTTGCTACAGGTGAGGCTGCATGAAGAACATGAAAGGTGCTTACTCTACCTGGATGCAGGTACAAGAAAACCACTGATAGCAACTGCAGAGAGGCAACTTCTAGAGAGACACATTTCTGCCATTCTTGATAAGGTGTTTCTTCTGAGAACTTCCTGACAGCCTGTCTGTTTATCTCTTGCTAGCGTGTCTACAATTTCTCTAATGAATCCTTCAACTATCTTTCCAGGGTTTCACGTTGTTGATGGATGGTAATCGTATTGAGGATCTCCAGAGGATGTATGTGCTATTTTGCAGGGTGAACGCCCTCGAATCATTAAGGCAAGCCCTTAGTTCATACATACGAAGAACTGGTCAGAGCATTGTGCTAGATGAAGAGAAAGACAAAGATATGGTTTCCAGCCTCTTGGAATTTAAGGCATCCCTTGATACAATATGGGAAGAAAGCTTTTCTAAGAATGAAGCTTTTAGTAACACTATCAAGGATGCATTTGAGCATCTCATAAACATACGCCAGGTATAGTTTTTATTTTTTATTTTTAGAATGCATACACCAAGTATAGTTACTCCTCACTAGCAGGGTCTGCCATATACATGGAATCATGATATGGTCCAATGTCATTTAACTAGTAAATTAGAGATGATCATATTTGGAATAGGGTGCAACTAGCATATTACACTAGATTATAACATGAGAGGAAGTCATTTGAAATGGTTGGACCATATCCTACATGGACCTGCATATGCACTGGCCTATATGAGTTGCTACAATGATTGAAGATGATAAAAGTGTATTTGGTCAATCTAAAATCACATAGAGGGAGTTAGGTCAAAACTCAAAAGACCTGTATACTCTGAGAATTATACCTTAGCTAAGAATAGATTGTAATGGAAACAACTAATCCACATAGGAAATACAAGTTGGGATTAAGTTTAAGCTGCATTGAAAAGAGGTTCATGTTTGTTACAATTAAGAAACTCAAGTTAGGTGATGATAGAAGAGGAATTACAATTGTATTTCGCCTGCTATTTACTGCTACAACGTTAATCCTTTGTTGGGCCACATATCAAACAATTTCAATGTCTATTTGGAATGTTACTGTGGTTTGAAAGCATGCCAGGATTATGTACTCCCTCTGTTCCAATTTGTGTGAACCTATTTGACTGGGCACGAAGTTTAAGAAAGAAATGAAGACTTTTGAAACATTTGGTCCTAAACAAGCCATAACATTTATGTGGATATAATTCTTTTAAAACTTGTAGTCTTAAACATGTCATAGTATTTGTGTGGCTCTAAAAACCTCTCATTAAGGGTATGATAGGAAGTTTAAGTTAAACTATTTTCAAATTAGAAAGGGTTCATTCTTTTTGGAACGGACTAAAAGGAAATAGGTTCACCTAAACGGGAACTGGGGGAGTAATATATAAATTGCAGTTGGTACCGTTTTGTTTTTTGGGGGTTTGGGGGGGGGGGTTGGTGTGCACACAAGATCCATAGTTGGCATGGACGTGCGGGTGCAAGGTTGCAGTACCAACAATACATGTGGGGTTACTGCTTCGAAGAAAATTAAAAAAATAAAGAGCTGTAGCAGCCGGCAGTTGAAAAATCTAAGAAAACACTGACTCAGAGGAAAAGATAATAACTATCTAAGGGAAGGAATATTATTTAATGAAGTCTACGCTCTTCAATATACCCCCTTATTATGGAATTTTGCTTTGTAGCTGGCAAAAGTTGCAATTAGTTTGTCAACAGACAGTGAGATACTTTTTGTGAGAGGAAAAAGTAGGAGAATTTTATTAATAGAATGAGTCTTTTCCTGCTTGAGGTTGGAAGTTACAAATCCGGAGGTTGCCCACTTTCAGCATAGCATTTTGGAGAAGTGGTAGCGGAAATTTGCTCTAGAAGATAATATAGAAAAGGTTAATATGTGCTAAATATGGATTAGTAGAAATTAATGGATCTTAGGTGAAGGTCTGAATTCTTATGGAGTGAGTTTGTGGAAGGCCTTCTAACCCGTTACGAGCGCCTAACACACACATATCACGTGCGCCTACAATCAAAGTTGTTTCTGATTCTGATGATCAACAACCTTCAGTCTCTTCGAAATCACACAAGTATGCACTTTTCTAGCTTGTATTTCTCTTCCTCTGCCTGCCACCACTATGCATGACCTGCTAAGATTCAGAGAAAAGCACTACTTCAAAAGTATCACCTACTGGTTTTTCCTTCCAGTCTTATGTTATTTCCTTGACAGAGGCTCCTCCTAATCTTCCTGTATATGGATTTAACCTCCAAATTTATCTGAACCTATCTCACAAGTTTTATGGCATTCTGCTTGCTTCGCGCCCCTGGCATTTGCATGCAAAGGTTGTTTGTAAACAGATACCTTAGCCACAAAAAACGCCGGTTGGAAGAAGAAATTTGCGTGGTCATAAATAATTCTCTTCTAAGAGCTGTCCTTGTGAGCATGTGCATGTTTCATGGTCATCCAGTTATTTAGGCTACATTGCAAAGTCAAGCTTGCCTTATCCTTGCCTAAGAGTTGGTTATTTAACTTCCTTTGTTTTGTCTATAAATTTTCTTTATGACATGTAATCTATTGGTTCCTAGAAAATCATTCAAGAGTCATTAAAGACCTCTAGATCGTCCTACTAGGCTGTGCTATATCCTGGATATAATTTGGGCTCGTTACACTGGTTTCACTCCCTTGTGATTCTTGTCTCTGTGGCTTTCTCTGTACTTTCCAGGTAGCTGACCGGCTGATTGTAGTTGATGATCATATTCTGAATGCGAATTCATCCGTGTTTCCCTTTTGATATAGTATTTACTTTGTTCTCAGAACTGATTGGGTTATATTTTGCTGTGAAATAGAATCGGCCTGCCGAGCTAATTGCTAAGTTTTTGGACGAGAAGCTTCGTGCTGGGAACAAAGGTACATCAGAGGAGGAATTGGAGGGGACATTAGATAAAGTCCTGGTGTTATTCAGGTTTATACAGGTATGAGAACACAATCAGCAGTAGCAAAAAATAACTTATGTAATCTATAGCTGGATAAGTTTATTTTTGTTGTTCACGGATAGTTCTTTATGTTTTTTCACCTGAAAGTATGCTGAGAATTGTCTGCTATTTCATTTTTGTGCAGGGTAAGGATGTATTTGAAGCATTCTACAAGAAAGATCTTGCGAAAAGACTGTTGTTGGGAAAGAGTGCTTCAATTGATGCTGAGAAGTCCATGATTTCTAAGGCAAGTCTTTGATTTTGAACTTCCACTGTTTCTGATTTTCTATGGTGGCAGTTGCTGAATTTTACCATTATTGTTACAGTTGAAGACTGAGTGTGGTAGCCAGTTCACTAACAAATTGGAGGGAATGTTCAAGGTATGTCCGGCTGTGCTATCTTATTGAACCAAATTCCAAAATGGAAAAGGGTCAAATATACCCTATATTGCTCGGACTCTCCGAAAATATTGCCGGGTGCGTGCCGGATTTTCTAAAAGTAGTGTATTTTTTGAGGATCCGATACGGGTGCGGCAGTATTTTGGAGAGTCCACGCAGCATAGAATATACCCCTATACTATTCGAGATATTAAATATACCTTCTGTTTGAGTATTCGTTCAATCAAAACCCCACCGTTAAACTATTGCACAAATTTACCCTTGATCCAAACGGAGGGACACGTGGCAACTCAGATGCAAATAACCCATCCTCAATCTTTTACCTGGTTCCCTTTACTAAACCCACCCATGACCATTTCCCAACCCAAATGACAGAAGAATTGTTAAAGAGTTATGAGTGATTAAGGGGAATGAGGGATGGGTTAAATTCATTCAGTATCCCCGGTCTCCCATTGGCATCATCATCGAAAAAAATCTTTCATTTGTTTTTTATTTATCTTTTCTCTTTTCTTTATTTTAATTTCTTTCCTTAATTCTTCCACCCATTTCTTACTGTTAACCTTCAAAGTTTCATAGCACTAACTCCAGCCAAAACTTTGCTTCAGTTAACAAAAATAATAGCAGAAATTTCAAAATCAATCTATTCCCCACAAAATATTTAATTCTCGGACATCATATAATACCAAGCTCTTTCAAAAGTGACAAATTTTCCAATTTTCTTTATAAATACTTGAGTTCAAACGAGCATATAGAGAACAATCTTACATTTTTTTTTCCAGTTTTCTTGTTAGATAGTTATGTAAATAATGTGAATTAGTCCTAGTCCCATATAGAATAGGAGCAGGATATGTATTGTATAAATATGGCTTATTGTTTTATAATTGAATAGAATATCAATAATATATTTTTCTCCGGCGCTTTCTTGCATGGTATCAGAGCTAACGTGAGAGATTCATCGCTGTGCAAAAATACCAGCGACTCCGGGAAGAAGAAATCACTCAGGTTTAAAAGTTCTTTTTTGTCGGTGTTGTGCAAAACCAACACCACCACGAGGGAGATCATCCTTCGGTGACCTGCCCCGAAAAAAATCTCCCCAAGTATACCTGAAATGTGCCCTCACGCGTTGCTGACCGGCGACATCTCTGACCCACTTGCCGGCGCGTGCAGACAATTCCGACCACTTTTTGGCCCAACTTCTTCCAGACAGCTTTCTCGGGAGGTGATTCCGAGCCTGTCCATACAATTTTCTTTCTAATCCGACAACTTTGGAATTTTCTGACGTGAAGAATGTTTTTTTTTCCTGTCGTGAACAGTGTTTTTCCTAGATATTTCTTCAGTTATCCCACTGGAGTTATTGATTCCCACTATTTCAAGTGAAGACCTTGATTTTCAACTCCATCTAACTAAGAGGAAAAAAAAAACTGTTCTGATTTGGCATTTCAAGGTTAGCCATACAACTTTTAGTCAAGAATTTGAGAAATTGGTGGGTCCAATACTAGGAATAGTTGGATAGTTTCTCTATCAGATCATATTGAGTTCCTTCAGTACAAACCATTTAAACATATATCTTTAGAGATAGCTTCCGTTGTTCAAACAGGTAAATGTGTGACTTGTGTCTCCCAATCTTCATCCTACAAGTCTTGGGTCATTGATTCAGGTGTATCTTGATTCAGGTGTATCTGATCACACTCCTGGTAGCAAATCGTCTCAATCTCTTTCAATAGTCACAATGGCCAATGGGTCTCAAACCATGGCAACTGGAATAGGTCAAGCAAGTCCACTTCCTTCCTTACCTTTATTTCAGTTCTTTATGTTCTCAGTAATCCTTTTAATCTCATAGCCGTTAGTCGCTTAGCCAAATCAAATGCTCGATTTTATTTCTTGATGACCTTGTTTTATACATGAACGTAGTACAGAACGGATCATTGGTACCGGGCGTGAATCAAATGGACTTTATTTACCTTATCCTTTGCTATATCGCATGAACTCACGTTTTGTCTTCCTTCAACAACTTGTGCAGTTTGATTCACCAGATTTATTACATAAACAGTTAGGACATCCCAGTTTGTCAAAACTTCAAAAATGGTACCTAGATTATCTCACTTGTCCACTCTAGAGTGTGAGTCATGTCAACTCAGTAAGCATACTAGCTCCCATTTCCCTCGACGTCATGATAATTGAACAGAGTCACCTTTCACTTTAGTCCATTCATATGTCTGGGATCCTAGTTAGGTCAGTTCTACCTTGGGATTTCGCTACTTTGTTAGTTTCATTGATGATTATTCCCAGTGCACTTGGATATTTTTTATGAAAAATCGATCTGAGTTATTTTCTATTTCCCAAACCTTCTACGCTGAAATTCAAAATCATTTTGGGGTTTCTATTCGTACATTTCATAGTGATAATGCCCTAAAGTATTTGTCTTCTCCATTTTAGCAGTTTATGAACTCTCATGAAATCATTTATCAAACATCTTGTCCGTACACATCTCAACAAAATGGGATTGCTGAAACAAAGAATATACTTCTCATTGAAACTGTGCGTACCCTACTCATACAATCTCATTTTCCGTTGCGTTTTTAGGGATGTAGTTCTCACATCCTGTTATCATATTAATCGTATGCCATCCTCAGCTATCCAGAATCAAGCTGCATTCTCTGTCTTGTTTCTCCACTCACCTTTGTTTTTTCTTCCACCCCGTATCTTTAGGAGCACATGCTTTGTTCATAACCTTACTCCAGGAAAAGATAAGCTAGCTTCTCGTACTCTTAAGTGCATATTTCTGGGTTACTCGAGAACACAAAAAGGATATCGATGCTATTCACCTGACTCCAGCAGTACCTTTTGGCCGCTGATATTACCTTCTTTGAAACCTTATGTCGATTGCGCCGGTCCCTGTATGGTCTAAAGCAGTTTCCTCGAGCTTGGTTTGGTAAGTTCAACACAATATTCAGGAGTTTGGCATGACTCATAGTGAAGCTGATCACTCTGTATTTTATCGGTATTCTGCTCCAAATCTCTGTATTTATCTGGTGGTTTATGTTGATGATATTGTTATTACTGGCAATGATCAGGATGGTATTACTAGGTTGGAAAACCATTTCTTTAAGCACTTAAGTATTTCCTGGGTATTGAGGTCGCTCAGTGTAGCTCAGGTATTGTGATTTGACAACGGAAGTATGCCTTGAAAATTTTTGAGGAGATAGGAATGACAGGTTGTAGACCTGTTGACACTCCTATGGATCCGAATTCTAAACTTCTGCCAGGACAGAGGAAGCCACTTAGTGATCCTGCATGATATAAGCGGCTGGTTGGTAAATTGAATTACCTCACAATCACCAGACCTGACATTTCCTTTCCTTTGAGTGTTGTGAGTGAGTTTATGGATTCTTCCTTTGATAGTCATTGAGATGCAGTTGTCTGCATTCTTCGGCATATTAAATCAGCTCTGGCCAAAGGATTATTGTTTGAAGATTGAGGCCATGAGCAGATCGTTGGATACTTGGATGCTGATTGGGCAGGATCACCTTCTGATAGACGTTCTATGTCTGGATATCGTGTTTTAGTAGGAGGTGATTTTGGTATTTTGGAAGAGCAAGAAACAATACGTGGTTGCTCATTCTAGTGCAGAAGCATAGTATCGAGCAATGGCAATGGCAACATGTGAACTAGTTTGGATCAAACAGTTGCTCAATGAGTTGAAATTTGGTGAGATTAGCAAGATGGAACTTGTGTGTGATAATCATGTTGCCTTTCATATTGCATCAAATCTGGTTTTCCATGAGAGAACTAAACACATTGAGATTGACTGTCATTTTGTTGGAGAAAAGATACCGTTATGAGATATTATTACAAAGTTTGTGAAGTCGAATGATCAGCTTGCAGATATTTTCACCAAGTCCTTCGCTGGTCCTCCTATTAGTTACATATGTGACAAGTTCGGTACATATGATTTGTATGCACCGGCGTGAGGGTGAGTGTTAGATAGTTATGTAAATAATGCGAGTTAGTCCTAGTCCCACATAGAATAGGAGTGGGATATGTATTGCATAAATATGGCTCATTGTATTATAGTTGGATAGAATATCAATAATATATTTTTCTCCCGTGCTTTCTCACATTCCTCACTTTTAATTTTCTCCCTCTATAGCTTTGCAGAAACAGAAAATGAGTTGAAAGTTGAAAAGGGTGAGAGTAGAAAGAGACAGAGGAGAGAAATTTTTGTTCTGATTACTGGGCAAACATGTGAACTGCAACCTTATGAGACGTTTTCCTCTTACTTATTCACTTATATGAACGAAAAATTACAAAGGAAATCCTAAGGTGAGCAACATGACTGAGGGTGGTGGTGGGGTTGGTGCGTTTCTTCTTCAATGAGGAAATGAAAATGAAATTGAAGTTTGAAGGGGAATGGGTTGGGTAATGAGTTTAAAAAAAGGGGTGCGTTCCGTAAAAATCGGGTATTAAAATTCGGGAGTGGGTTATTTGCATCTGAGCTTGCCACGTGTCCCGCCATTCAAATCAGGGGTAAATTTGTGCAATAGTATAACGGTAGGGTTTTAATTGAACGGATACTCAAATGAATGGTATATTTAAACTATTTCGAATAGTACAAAGGTATATTTGACCCTTTTCCGATTCCAAAATGACCAATACATGAACCTTTTGTTCAGCGTTTTGAGGTTGGAGTCAGGAAATACTGTTGTATCAATTGAGAAATAACATGCAAGCAGGCTTAACATTTCCCAAATGATGTTATCTAGCAAACAACATTTTCAAGCTTTATGCCTTCCAGAAAGTGGTTTCACTGAACATCAGATCGTGTTGTTCGTCTTTGTTACTGACAGATCTTTGATGTCCTTGGAAACCTATGTCAGCATTATCCTTTCTCTACTTCATCCCCATAGTCCTAGTCTGATACCCCTGCGATTTTTCTTTTTACAATGCTTAACTACAATAGTTTGACTGATATCTGAAATAGTTTTGAGAATAAATGCATCAATAGGTTCTAATAGAGATGAGTGTACAGAATTCTCTTCCAATGGAGAAATCCGCTGGCAGACATGCATAATCACGTGTATTTAGATCATCATTTTTGTTTTTCTAATGCTTCAAAACCATTTATCCAGGACATTGAATTGTCAAAAGAGATAAATGAATCCTTCAAGCAATCTTCCCAAGCCAGAACTAAACTCCCAACAGGGATCGAGATGAGTGTCCATGTTTTAACGATGGGGTAAGCTGATAACTCTGCTGAACATTCCATCACTTATTATATCTAGGAATTTTGAGCTATCTGTGGTCTGTGCATTCACAAAATTTGAAGTTCATTTATGCTGGTTGCGCTACAGGTACTGGCCAACCTATCCGCCTATGGATGTTCGGCTTCCCCATGAACTCAATGTCTATCAGGTTTGCCACCATTTTGCTTATATTTAGTTCCTCAGACACCATTTAGTGTTTCTATCACTTCACATTTTGTTCTACTGGGCTCCATGCTGCAGGATATTTTCAAGGAATTCTACTTGAGCAAGTATAGTGGTAGGCGTTTGATGTGGCAAAATTCATTGGGCCACTGTGTTCTGAAAGCTGAATTTCCAAAAGGTAAAAAGGAGCTCGCAGTTTCTCTATTTCAGGTTGGTATTTTCTTGCGTTGTTAGTATAAGAGTGTTCCTTACTTCTTTTGTATATCACTATGGGTATCTTATTTGGTCGTTTTGTGACTTTGTCCGTTCTTTCTGCAGACTGTTGCTCTAATGCTTTTTAATGATGCGGAAAAGCTTAGCTTTCAAGATATCAAGGAAGCAACTGGAATTGAGGATAAAGAGCTGAGGAGGACTCTACAGTCTCTTGCATGTGGTAAAGTTCGTGTTCTCCAGAAGGTGTGTGGTCAGTGTTAGGTGGAGATTTTTCTTATTTTTGGTATTATTTTTCATATCTGTAGATGTTTTCCCGTATGGTTTTGAAAATAAAATTGATCTTATAGATTCCAAAAGGAAGAGATGTCGAGGATGACGATACCTTTGTGTTCAATGATCAATTTACTGCTCCGCTTTATCGCATAAAGGTATATTCTTTTTGGTGTTTTCAGATAAATGATAATTGATTATGATGCCCACCTCAAAGCCTGAGGTGTTAAAAGTGTGTCTTTTCTTCAGAAGGAGAAGAAAAAAAGTCGCTCTGCAGCTCTCGACAAATATATGAGATAAAGATGTGATTGGTATAAGTCATTTGCTATTCCTGCTAGACATCAAAGCTAACAATCAATATATTTATACAGGTAAATGCCATCCAGATGAAGGAAACAGTAGAGGAGAACACGAGCACCACTGAAAGAGTATTTCAGGACCGACAATATCAGGTTTGCTCGTTTATTTCTCCCCTCTACTTTGATATTTCAAGTGGTTGTGCAATCAGAGCTATTCAGTCAAATAGAACTTGCTGTAGCATTTTTAACTGACAAGCTTGGTGCTGTCTTTAATAGACTGCATCACAAATTTGTCTTTTAACTGACATGTTGCTTGGTTGAACAATGTATTCTTCATATGTTGTCATTTTCCTGCACTAATTACTCTTGGTATCTCGACGTTGCTATTTATCTCTAAGGCCAAAATAGTCGGGAAAACGTCTGACATGGCTCTTGGCCAAAATCAATCAGTAAAATAAAATTGTCTACATGGACTGTTGAAACATTGAAGGGAAATTTTGAGATTTATGTTCTTTGCTGTCCATTTTATCCAATCTTTTCTCCTGTATGCAGGTTGATGCTGCAATAGTTAGGATAATGAAGACCAGAAAAGTGCTGAGTCATACCCTTTTGATAACTGAACTTTTTCAGCAGGTAATGAAACTTTTGACCCTGTTATGTTAACTGAGTACTTGTTAATTCTTTTGCTGGAGAGTGAATCTGCTACCTAATCCCACTCCCACCCAGTGGATTTTGATGCCCGAACTCTGCACAAGGTTGAGAACTATCTCTAGCATACTGAATGTGGTCTGAATTCGGACTTAGGATTAACTGATAGGAGTTTGAAAGCTGAGCACAATAGGGGATAACTGATAGGTATTGGAAAGCTGAGCACATCTTTTAACCAAGTCTTTCACTAATTTAAAGTACAATTATATAGTATATGTGTGGCCTAGGGGTCGAGGAATTGAAGTAATAATCTTGGGAATCAAGGACCGAATCGCAACAGAGGTGACAATAGGGGAATTTTTCCCTTTGCCTAATTTTGTGTGGTAGAGTGATGCGTACCTGTCCAGTAAGAGGTAGCAGGTAACCGATAGATTAGTCGAGGTGTGTGTAAGCGTGCCCGAGGATCACTATTATCCAAAGAAACTACCTACCGTTTTCACCTCAAAGGAAATGTCATTCTGTTTTTTTGAAAAGACAAGGTTTTTTAATGAAAGCATAATAGGAAAACAACACTGGATCTTCTAGTTCAAACCTACTTATTATCTCTATGGTTTTCTTTATCTATGGTGGAAACCATCCCATTTAGTAATCTGGGGCCAGACAGGTATTAGAAATCCGAGCACAAGTTAACTAAAAGATTTTGCTGATGAACTTGAATAATGAAGCCTTCAATTTAAAGTAACAACTAAAATATTTTTATTCAAGTCCAAACAGTTACCTATATCATTTTCAGTAAAGCAAATATAATGACGGTTTTTTGGAGGCAAATAGTTATAACTGAAAAGATAATTGGTAACATTGAGGATGAGAAAATCTTACTACCAATAGAAAGCACGAAGCTAGTGATGTACCTAACTGCAATTTAGGTCAACGGCTTTTAAACAACTAAAAGGCCATCACTTTGGGACTTATAAGGTGGAGAGAACCATTGTGATGTTGGAATACGATAATGTATGTGAGAAAATATCACTTGAGACAATTGTACCAAGTTGGTGTAGAAAGAAAGGACGATATCAGTAGTACCTTATTATTTGCCAAATAATTTAGATAACTTTTGTCTATTACAGCTTTATTTTACTTCCTATTTTGATTCAACTGTTTTCACCTTTATCAATGACGAGTTTACATTTGATCCAATTCGTCTTTAGCTGGTTAGTCTGCACCTTTTCTGAAATTGATGAAGAAAGAGACTTTCCTTTCTGCTTATCAAGACTTTTTTGTTGTCAATATGATTCGACGAGTTTACTGCTAGTTAGGATATGTTCTCATGCACACCTAAAACAGCAATACCATGAATCCTTTTGACTATAGTAGTTAATATCTTCAAGTTTGTACTTTTTTCTTTCCTACTCACTTAAATCTTGTCAAATCATTTGTACTCCATTTACCATAGTCAAGTTTCTATTAACTGATTAATGTTTGTGGGGAAAATATTTTGAAGTGTTAATCATTGCAAGAAATCTAAGCATATTTTTGCTACTATGCTGGTGCTTTTGATATGAGTTGCTCAGATGCAATTAGTGCAATACGAGAGACACCAGCTCCTGATCATTGAAAGAAGATTTTAAGCATTTCTGAGTAGTTGGAGTACAAGTAAAGCATGTATTGTCATTTGCAGAGTGGATTTGTACTATACCATGGTTGCATCGTAGAAACGATTCATGAAATCTCTCAGCTTTTTGTACTGGGCGTAAGGGTCGGGGGATTGATCTGTTTTTAACTAATTGCATGTTTCATATTTGTTGGAGCAGCTTAAATTCCCAATAAAACCAGCTGATCTGAAGAAAAGGATTGAAAGCCTGATAGATAGGGAGTACCTGGAACGGGACAAAAACAATCCTCAAATATACAACTACCTTGCTTAAAATGTTGCAAGTCATTACGTTTTTTTTCCTTGTAAATGACTTGGGAGATTTCCTCGTCAGGTTCTGTACAGTTGACTTTGTAACCATTAATTTTGCTGTCGTACGCAGTGTAAAGCTTATATTTGATTTTATTTCGTAAATCTACTGTTTTCTTGAGCATATGAACAAGTGCCCTCTGCATCTTTATTTTAACGTCATCTTGAGGAAAAAGGCGCAGATTTGTTCTCCTGTCAAATTGTACATGAATTTTGTTTAGCTTTTGGCACTGGCAGAATGGTGGTAAACAGACTGATTTAATTATAGCAGTAAAGCGATTTATTTCTTTCTTTCACGGGAAACTTTTTACACGCTCAACCTTTCAAAAGTGTGTTTACAAACAAACAAAGCGCGTGAAGCTCGTAAAAAGATCCATTTTTTTGTCTCCCCTCCCCATAAGAGCCCCTCCCCCTTCCCCTGGTCTTCTTCTTCACCACTCTCCCCCTCATTTTCTTCCCCAAATAGAATTTTTGAAAGAACATATCAATTTGAGATCTAAAATTGAGCGGATTTTGTTGGTTTATTGTCCAAATTTTGTGAAAAGTATTTATTTGTGATAGCTTTAAAAGCTTTAATAGTAGTATTGAAGGTTTGGTGACAAATTTAGAATCCACCATTGTTGGGGCATCGAAAAAAGTTTGAAAAATCAATTGGGTCTTGTTGATTATTGGGTTATTGAACTTAATTTGTTGCTCGATTATTTTCAGCTAGTTGTTTAGATAATGTGATTGAATTTTGGTGTTGTTGAAAACTTTATCACAAACGACCATGGTGGTAGAAACAATGGCGCTTAAGATAGAAAATGGAAAGATGAAGAAGATGGGTTTTAATTTTAATTTTGAATATTTTTTTCCTTTTTGAAGTCAATGACATGTGTTACGGTCTATTAGGGCGTGACTTTCACGTTATCTGAAAAATTGGTCAAGTACAAAAGTGGCGTGTCTTAGACACACTTTTGAAAGGTTAAGTCTGTAAAATATTTTCCGTCAAAGAGGTGTGTAACAAGGATTTTGTTGCAAGGTTGATGGGTAAACTATGTATTTTTCCTTATAAATACTCCCTTAGGAAGAGTTTTTATTTTTATTTTTTATAATTGATTAGTCATTCTACACGTACAACGCATATGTATCACTTGTTAAAAATTACAAATTTTATATATATTAAGTCATGAAAAGCATAAACAGAACATCAAGTTTCAAGTTTATTCAATTGTTTATTTTTCTTTTTATATCTTGATTTCCACCAATGATATTTGAAACTTCTGTGCGATACACTATTCCTCTTCATATTCCTTCCAGATTAACGTGTTAGAAAAAGTTATAAAATATGTATATAAATATTAATACATAAAGAAAAAAATAAGCAATTAAACAATTAATTCGACTGTGTCTATAAAGGTAGTTCGATGCATATTGATATAACTAAACTACATATTACAGGAAATAACTTTCTTCATATATCCTTCTTTAACTAATATGCCTCCAAATTCTCGTACAAATGCTGATGTAATTCATATTAGCAACCATTGTTGATTGTTTTTCTTATAAAAAATATAATGTCAATCTTGTGTAACATATATAAATTAAAAGGAAATGCATAATCTTCGTAATATCCAATTATCTACATTGCTTCTCCTTCTCATTCATTTTATAATTTCCTAGATTTGTGACTTGTTTAATTACTCGAATACAAATAATGATTAAGTAATTTTAGGGTTTGTTTTGATTTTTTTTTAAATATGTGGATTTACCTGTTATTTGAAGGAGAAGTAAAATATTTACTATAATTGATTTTACTTTTCCTAAACAAAAAATATAGATCTCTTTCATATTTGACATATTCATTTGTTGGTGGAAAAAGTTGTGGACCTCTTGAAGAAATAATATTCAATGTTCAACAATCCATGAGGAGACCCAACGAATTTGCAAACTGCTCACTAGTAGAGGTGGTAGATGTGATACTGCAAGAGGAGGATACGACCCTGAATGTCAAGGATCCCCTAGAAGCCCGCTTGACAAATTTGGAAGAGATGGATGGTGAAGGGTTGGCAGAGTGGGTCATGGCTCTCGAAGGTCAAAGATTCTGAAAAAGGGAACCTCAATTTGAGCCCCTACGCTTAGAAGAGAGAGAAACACGACATGCAAAACCATCAATAGAGGAGCCACCACAGTTGGACCTGAAACCGCTTCCAGCACACCTCAGGTACGCTTTCTTAGGGCCTAATTCTACTTTACCTGTTATTATATCATCTGGTTTGCTAGCTGTGCAGGTAGAGCAACTATTGCAGGAATGTAAGACTGCCATTGGTTGGACCGTGGCAGACATAAAGGATATCAACCCAGCCTTTTGCATGCACAACATTCTTCTAGAAGAGGGGCATAAACCTTCCAGGGAACATCAACGAAGGCCGAACCCGAATATGAAGGAAGTGATCAAGTGGCTAGATGTGGGTATCATCTTTCTCATCTCTAACAGCAAATGCGTCAACCCGGTTCAATGTGTGCCGAAAAAGGGAGGAATGATGGTTATACAAAATGAGAATAACGAGTTGATCTCGACTCGTACAGTCACGGGGTGTCGGATTTGCATGGACTGTAGAAAACTGAACACAGCCACCCGGAAGAACCATTACCCCTTGCCTTTCATTGACCAAATGTTGCACAGGTTAGCTGGGAGATTTCACTTATGTTTCTTGGATGGGTATTCGGGGTACAACCAGATCTCAATAGCCCCTGAAGACAGAGAGAAAACATCCTTCACTTGTTGGTATGGCATCTTTTCGGAGAATGCCTTTTGGGCTGTGCAACGCACCGGCTACATTCCAGCGGTGCATGTTAGCTATTTTCACTGACATGGTTGAGGACATTATGGAGGTATTTATGGATGAATTCTCTGTGGTGGGGGATTCATTCGAAGATTGTCTTCACAATTTAAAAAGAGTGCTCAAAAGATGTGTGGAGACAAATTTGGTGCTGAATTGGGAAAAGTGCCATTTTATGGTACATGAAGGAATAGTTTTGGGGCATCAGGTGTCCAGTAAGGGAATTTAAGTCGAACATGCTAAGGTTGATGTGATTGAGAAGTTTTCACCACCCACTTCGGTAAGGCAATACGAAGTTTCCTTGGGCAAGCCGGATTCTACAGGCGATTCATCAAAGATTTTTCCAAGATTGCTAACCCCTTATGTAAGCTGCTTGAAAAGGATCAGCCCTTTGTGTTTTCTAATAATTGGAGGTTGGATTTTAAGGAGCTGAAGAAGAGATTGGTAACTGCACCCATCATTGTTGCACCCAAATGGGAGCAACCATTCGAGCTCATGTGCGACGCCAGTTATTATGCTATAGGAGCAGTTTTGGGACAACAAAAAGACAAGATGATGCACCCAATTTACTATACAAGCAGGACGCTAAGCGGTGCACAACTCAATTACACCGTGACAGAAAAAGAAATGTTGGCTGTAGTGTTTGCCTTCGATAAATTCAGGTCGTATTTAATTGGTTCAAAAGTTATTGTTTATACTAACCATGCAGAAATTAGGTAGTTGATAGCAAAGAAGGAGTCAAAGCCACGCTTGATTCGCTGGGTTCTTTTGCTACAAGAATTCGATCTGGAAATCCGTGACAGAAAAGGGACGGACAATCAATTGGCAGACCACCTCTCAAGATTGGAAGGAGCTGAAAAGAGGATGGAGGTTGAAGATATAACAAAGACATTCCCGGATGAATAGTTACTCGCTGTGACAATGGAGGAGACGCCATGGTATGCTGATATTGCTAACTATTTAGCAAGCGGTATTGTACCTTATGAACTCTCGTCAATTCAAAAGAAAAAGTTCTTCCACGATTGTCGATCTTATTATTGGGATGAACCTCTACATTTTAAAATATGTGTGGATAACATGATCTGGAGGTGTATCCCCGAGAAAGATCAACCTTCTGTTTTGCAGGCTTGCCATGCTTCACCATATGGTGGACACTTTGGAGGAATCCGGACAACAGCAAAAGTGTTGGAATGAGGGTTGTATTGGCCTACCCTGTTCAAGGATGCCCATGCTTGGGTCAAAAGTTGCAATGAGTTCTAAAGGACAGGCAACATATCTCGTCGTCACGAGATGCCGACGACAAAAATTCAAGAGGTGGAGGTTTTTGACATGTGGAGGATCGACTTTATGGGGACGTTCGTCAGCTCGTATGGTAACAAATACATATTGGTAGCAGTTGACTATATCTCCAAATGGGTCGAAGCAGTGGCTCTCCCAACCAATGGTGCAAAAGGAGTGACAAGTTTCCTAAAGAAAAACATCTTCACACGTTTTGGCACCCCGAGAGCTATAATCAATGATGGTGGAACCTATTTTTGCAATAGAGTGTTCGAACGTCTATTGGAAAAGTATGGAGTTCACTACAAAGTAGCCACACCGTACCACCCACAGACGAGCGGGCAAGTTGAAGTGTCCAACAGGGAAATTAAAAGTGTCCTGACAAAGACAGTGAATGCAACAAGGACTGATTGGGGGAAGAAGCTAGATGATGCATTATGGGTGTACCGAACAACATTCAAAACTTCAATTGGTATGTCACTGTACAAGTTGGTGTTTGGAAAGGCATGCCACCTTCCGGTAGAGCTCGAACATAAAGCACTTTGGGCACTGCAACTGTTGAACTTGGATATGGAGACCGCAGGCACCAACAGAGTCACTGAGTTACATGAGCTCGAGGAATTCATGTTCCATGAATTTGAAAATGCTAGATTATACAAAGAAAGGATGAAACTAATTCATGATAAGCACATCTTAGATCGGAACTTCAAACCCGGAGATCTAGTGTTGTTATACAACTCGAGATTGAGATTGTTTCCGGGCAAGTTGAAGTCCCGATGGTCAGGACCCTTCAGAGTGGTGCAAGTGTTCTCAAGTGGAGCTGTAGAGATTGAATCAGAGGATGGGGCAAATAAGTTCACAGTGAATGGGCAAAGGTTGAAACATTACCTTGGAATGGTCGAAGAAAAAAGGGATAGAGTGGTGATAACTTTGGAAGAGCCCCAATACGCGAACAAGGAATGATAATGAAAGCCTGCGTCATGCCGTGACGTTAAATCAGACGCTTCCTAGGAGGCAACCCATGGTTTGTTATAAATCGTCGTGCCACGATGTTAACTTAGGCGCTTTTTGGGAGGCAACCCATTGTTTTTCTTTACTTTTTTTGTTGTAATTGATTTTGAACGACATTGACCAATCTACTAATGTGCAGGGCAAACATTATGCTCATCGGAAGGACTCGAGGGTTGAAATAAACCCGAAAATAGGTAAATGCGAAAAAGACAAAAATTGGCTGGAGATAGAGATCCGTAGCCGCGGATTGGACCGCGAATATGGACACATATTTTAACCTATGTCCTGTCCCCCGTTCGTGGCCACGAATTGGACCGCGGGTTGGGTCGCAGAGTTTTGGTCACCTTCTACCCGACATCCGCGACTGCGGATCTGGGCGCGGATGTTGGGCGTGTCCAGGTAAGTTTTTTTTCATTTATTTTATTTTGTTCCAAATTTTTTTCTTTCCCCCCCTTATTTTTCCTAAACTAATCACCCACCTTCACCCCCCGCTTCTCTTATTTCCTTCCCCACTTCCAATTGCCAAACCCTTCTCCTTCCCCTCCACAATACCCACGCCCCCTTCCTTTCCCTCCGTATTTTCCCTTCAACAAAAGACTCTTCTCCTTCCTTATATTCTACACTCAACCAATCTCCAACCTCCGTTCTTCTCAAGATCTCCAAGTAAGTAACATGATTCTATTCCTCTTTCTTAGTAATTTCTTTTTCCTTTTTTCTTTTCAGTTTTGTTGTTGTTGTTTTTTCCATTATTTTCCCTTGCTAGTGTATGTGTAGCATAGTAGAATCATGGGTACTTGGTGTTGGTTTGTAATACATATGTGGTATGTGAGGCTAATTGATTTGGTTGAATTATGTGGAGACATTGTTGAGTTTGTGAGGATTGGTAGTCTAATTGGGCATTTGGGTGACTTGGGGGGAAATATACACACTACATGCTTGTTGATTTGCCTCAAAGAGTGTTGAATGTTAATTGTGACTAAGTGTGCGAGTGAATTCTGAGTAGCCGCCATTGGTTCATATATTCTGCCAATTACCGATAGTAGTGTGTGTTGTGTAGGTACCATGCAACCTTCCAAGAGGAGACGCGCTACCGGATCCTCGTCAAGTGGTCATGGAGGCTCATCCCAGGCACGGGCACGGACACCGGTCAGTGCAACTCAGTTTGATCGCACCAGGTTTGTCTCCAGAGCTGCCTAGGACCATTTCAGTTAAAAGGATACTAGAAAGCCTGTACCGGAAAGGGGTACTGATAGGGCATTCCTCCAGGATGACTTCCCTAATATGTATAGAGAGCTGATCAGGCGTGGGTTGGACATCTTATTCGAAGAATCAGAGGAGGTAACTTGATGCTTGTCCCGGAATTTTATGCCAATTTCCCCGAACATGAGGATAGAATTTTCACTGTGCAGAACACGAGGGTGAATGCCTCCTTAGAAGCCATCCGGAGAGTATACCGCTTGCCTATATAGGGAGGAGGATTTATATGATACCTACAAAAGAGAACCCATCACATGGAATAGGTTTTTCCGCACTATCTATGTACTAGCAAAGATGTCTTGTGGGTGGTGCCGGGTAAGATATCGCATTCTGCCTCTCTCACTTTCGAAGGAAAGTTCTGGTTGCACATCATCAACAGTCACTTTCTACCGTCCCACATCACCACTGAGGTTAATGGACCTAGAGCTGCTTTGATATAGTGCTTCGTGAATGGCCATGATTTTGATGTGGCAAGGTTATCCAGTCTGAAATGTTCGTCCGTTCACCATTGAAGAGGTATGGATTTTTTCCCCTCTCTGATTACAAGATTGTTTCGGGCAGTAAGGGTGCCTGAGAACCCAAATGCGGATGGCAAGGTCAAGAAAGAAGCTAAGTTTCGAGCAGACAAAATGACCATTGGGAGAGACCCATTGGCACGTGGGGCGACTCAAAGTGACGATTCTGATACGCCGGAGGAGGGCGATGAAGGGCAGGAGGATATTGGACCTTCCTCACCCCCACAGGAACAAGTTTCCACAGCGGACAATCCAGGGCAGACGGAGCACGCGGATGACAGCCCTAGATCAAGGTGGCAGGACTGCGCACTTCCGTCACAGAGTTGGGGGCTAGAGTTGATGCCTTAGCCACCCAAAATTCAAAGTCCGAGAAGAAAATAATGGGCTGGCTGCGTGCGCTGGGGAAGGCATGTCACCTTGACCCCGACACTGTCTCCTATCAAGACTGATCTACCAGGGAAGTTCCTTTACTTCACATTACTTTATCTTATATGACATAGGGACATGCCATGTTTTTAAGTGTGGGTGGGGAATACTTTGTTGTATGTTGTAATGAATGTTGTTGTAGGTGTTATATAGAATAGTTAGTTTATTTGCATAAATCATGTTCAAATTGTCCCGACAATGGACACCATTCGACGGGTTTCTTGAGGGACTAAAGTCGAAAGAAAAAAAAAGTATTTTCTTTTGTAGTAGTGTATCAATTTCCCCTTGGTTTTTCTTTAACCGCAGTTCTTTTCCAAGGGTTTCAGTTGAAACGGGTTTAGTTAGTTTTTACCTTTTAGTTAGGGACTTATGGGCTATGGGCAGAATTAGAATAGGATCTCTTAACTTCGTAATGCCTTGAATATAGCGGGTACCTTAGTGTGACGCTTAGGCTCATTTGTTGACTCTTGTAAGAATGCCTTAAACTGCGTGTTCTTATTTTGGCTTAAGCACTTTGAGCTAAATGTCTGATGACCCAATTTGAAGTGAGTCATGTGCCATGTGTTTGTGAGACTTGTTTTATTCAGTGTATGACATTTGATGCCTAGAACTTGCCCCGTGTGACTGCAAAGCAAAATAGTAGTCTTGTTTAGTCTAGGAAGTGATATAGGTATTTCTTTGTTGATCCATATATATATATATGTTCCATCCACCTATTTGTTATGTATCATAGTTAACCACGTTGAGCCTGTAATCCTGTTTCCTTGGCAACCACATTACAAACCTTATCCCTTGTTTGAATTGACCATCGTTTTGAACCCTCTACCTCTCGTAAGCACTTGAATTAGAATCTATAAAGGATAAAGTGTGGGGTAGTTGGTGGAAATTTTGAGTGGAACTAGGGAAATAAGGATAAGGTGAATCTTGTTGTAAAATCCACTTGAAGTGAAAAAAAAAACAATTTGAAAAGAGAGAGAGAGAAAAGAACAATGTTAATAGTGTATTATGTTGATTGGTAATAGTTCTTGGTGGCGTTTAAGGTGATTGTGCTCAAACAAGTGCAGGGTGATTTGAGTGGTGTGAAGGTGGAAATATTGGTTTAACTTAAGTGTGGGCTTGATTATGAAATATATGTATTAAAGTTCTTAGGGAGGTGTAGTCACTATTATATCCAAATATATCCTACCCGACCTTCAGCCTACATTACAGCCGAATAAAGTCCTACTTGATCTTAGAATAAATGAGCTCAATTAGTAGAGTAGTACACTATGGGAAAGCTTATGGTGTATTTTCTGTGGCACACGAATATCATTTCTGAGGGGTGAGTGAATTTTATTCCTTCGAATTTCCTCAGTGTGTGCGAATTATATTAATTGTGCAATAAGTTTCTTTGTTGTGAGCAGACACTTGATTCATGAAGGAGAAGTAAGTCTGGACCTGTGAATTAGAGTAAGTAAGCCGGTTAAGAATATTGCGTGGCATGTGAAAGTCAACTCTTGAGGTGTTGATGTTACACTAATGTACTCAATCTATGTGAATGTTCTCGGTGTGACAAGTTAGGGAAGTCGCTAAGTGAATTTAGGCCTCTATAGAGTGTGGTTTGATTGCTCGGGGAACAACTGCCAAAGGGCTTCCCTTAGGGGACCTATTATACCACTTCCCGAAATAGAAGACAAGAAGGAGGTTTGACATCACTCGTGACACAAGAAGGTCAGCTCACCAAAGGGGGGAAGAAAGGTCAGCACTTGAGAGGCTTGCTTCGCTCAAATGTGGGAAGAAAGGTCAGCACTTGAGAGGCTTGCTTCGGTAGGAGTCAAAAAGAAAAGGCTCAAGAAGGAACTGCACTCAAAGAATGGAAAGTCAGGATGCGAAGGCGCTAATACGATTGTTCTCGAGGAAAAGGCCAAGGAGCAGCAGAAAGAGCTTTTGCGGCAGCAGGTCTCAAGGGAGACTAGATCTACAGAGCCATACTGCTTGGAATACTGTGCCATAAATGGGAATAGGTCCATAGGATCGAATAGGGTCTCTGCCAACCAGTGAGGAGGGCTTTACGCCTGTCCTTGAAGGTTTTCAGTGCCAGTAAGGAAAATGACCTTCACGTTTGCGTCGCCCTTTAGAGAAATAATTACCTTTAGGTTAGCTTTCTTTCTCTGCTCTCATTGCCCCTCTTCTTATTTGTAAAGTGCCATTCTTTCCTCAGCGCAGTCTGGGCCTTTCTGAGTTAGGGAGGTTTCTTTCTCTCTCTTCGAAAAGTGCTTCTCTGCATTGTCACTCTCCTTATTCCTTTATAGCAGTTGGGAAGATATAATAGTTGATGCTATGCTTGGGATAGGTTCCTCTTTGCTTAACTTGGTCTATTCTGGCTAAGCATTCATGGTTCCATCCTCGTCTCTAGCTCCAACTGCATTGTGTGACTAGGCTGCTTCGGGAGACAGTGAGCTTGTTCTTCTTGGGGAGTAGCCCGTCAAAGAGTCTTTCTATCTACCAAAGCATATAAAGGAAAAATCTAAGATTGAGGCGAGCTTATAGGTGTATTCAGAATCGTGGAGTGCATTAGCTGTGATATACTTTATTAACAGAACAACCACTCTTCGTATCGGCTAACATGATGGAGCCCCTGATTAGAGACTTGGCGAGGTTGTGATTGGATAGAATCGTCTTCCCTTTTGCTTTAAGACTCGGTCTGTGGAATCCTTAGGAACTTGTTCGCTTGATGGGTTCAATCTTTAGTGGATTAGTGTCAAGCTTTTTTTTGTTCCGTTTCTACATTCCTGCATGACCTAAATTTCAGGTATGCCCTTTGCCCTGAAGGAACTCGCGTCCTTCTCTCGTGACTTCAGGCGCTCAAGTTTGCGTCATTCATCCGGTGCTAACAGGTCACGTCGTCCACATCCTCTTGCCCTACCCATGCTTTCCGCTTTCCTAGTATTACAGCCCTTCGTGTAGGAAGGTGTAGGAGCGAAGCCACTCTTGCCCCTTCTTCCACTAGTCTTAGAGATAGGAACTGGGAAAGAGTAACCGAGAAAAGGCAAGAAAGAAGGAAGCTCTTAGCCCTCTTTTTGACTTTAGTTACGGGCTTACATGCTTCTTTCCTTTCGCCGCGAGTTCAACTCCCAGTCTCAGGTCAAATGCAGAAGAGAGACTTCGTACCTCAGGAAAGGAGTAAGAAACTTATGACCGGAAGAGGTTGAGACAAGATAAGCGGCAAGAAGAGCATTTGAAATAGGAGCAGAGTCTGTCACGTGCAGTGTAATCTCTTCGCTACCCTCCTCTTATCCTTCCTTTCTTTCATAAGGCAAGGCCTTTAGACTAGCCCTCTTCTGGAAAGAGATTCTATAGCACCAGAGTCGTTCAAAGGGCCCTTCTTTCTATTTTGTGCGTGTCAACTATTGATTCTATGCCATCAAAGCATTCTAACAACAGAAATGCAAGTACATACAACTGCGATAATGCCGCATCGTTGATAAAGAACCTTGCCATCCCCAGCCTTGTCCCCTGCTTAAAGTTTATTGGCATATTCCCCTTCCCCTTCTATTCCCAAAAACTGATTCAATAGGCTTCCTTTATTGATTCAAAAAGCTTCTTTCCCGCGACAATATTTGGACAC